>CAHIKZ030001826.1:502500-595000 GCA_903632075.3 Acanthosepion pharaonis | reverse complement strand
TATATATATATATATATATATATATATATATATATATATATATATATATATATATATATTGGATACATTAAATTTACAAAATTTCTTTTTAATTTTATATATATATATATATATATATTATATATATATATATATATATGGGTTCATTTTATTGTTTCGAACTTATTCATTTTATTTAATCAATCCAACCCATTACATTCACTTACGTCCTAATAACCTTGGGAAAAAATATGAATCCTCTTCTTCTCCCTCCAGCTTCTGGTAAATAGCAGGACAGACTGGGTTCTATAGCCTAAATGGCAAAATGGTCTGTTTAGAAGAACAATTCTGAATTCAAAACCTGCGGAGGGTCGTTTGGGGACCCCGTGGCATGGAATGCACCAGGTCTCTGTATTCAGCCCTTCAAAAGAGTGGATGGTCCTGCACGAAAATGTTCTCCACTATATTCAATTCTCATGTGCTGTTGTCGGGCTGTCGGTTTCCTGGGAACTGATATGCTTGGCCCTCGTAATTATCTTCGACGGAAGGGTTGAGCGATATATATATATATATATATATATATATATATATATATATATATATATATATATATATATATATATATATATATATATATATATATATTATATAATTATCCTTGTGGACACAGTCTATTGGTATAAAAATATGGATGAGTCAACGACGGAATTTTTGATGGGATTATAATATTGAGTTTAGTTTGTTAAAAATGCATTCGTCTCCGAAGCCATATCGTAACGGTGCGGGTTCGATTCTCGGTAGTGGATGCACACTGCTGATGAGTCCCAAAATAGAATTAAACCGCCGATCAGTGCTTTCTGCATTTGGTTGAGGATTCTTTTAGACTCGATGAATTACTTAATTATGATAATTTTATATATAGATATATATATATGTATATCCTTCCTTGAACTGGCTTCTAATGCTCTGGATGGAGCGGCTTGGTAATACAAGTCGTCACTCGTGACTTGTAGTTTCGAAGAATTAATTATGCATATATATATATATATATATATATATATATATATATATATGTGTGTGTGTGTAATAACTAGTTTTATACAATCATGCATAACGCTATTTACATTATTGGGACTATGGTCCTCATCTTTGTCACCGTATTTATTACAACGTTTCGGGCGTTGTACGCTCCAGCCTTCTTCATGTGGTTGGAATGTCGAACTGAACCCTTTACTTCGCTCCCTGGGGTAGACTGTTCTAGTTCCATGTGCCATATTTAATGGATGTCAGTTATCAGTTACTCCTGTTAATTACCCTCTCCAAGTTTTCCATCGCGTTTACCAGGTATTGAACCCACACTCTTTGGGTCCTGTCACTGGATCTAACTAACACCTTTATCCACTATGCCATGTGGCCTTGAAGAAGGCCGGAGCTTACAACAGCCGAAACGTTGTAATAAATATGGCGACAAAGATAAGGACGATAATCCAAATAATGTAAATAGTGTATATAATATCTCATATCAGCAATATAAACTGATACTGAAAGGCCGAAACGTTGTAATAAATATGGCGACAAAGAGGAGGACAATAGTCCGAATAATGTTAATAGTGTACATAATACCTCATCTCAGAAATATAGACAGATACTGAATCATCCATAAATATTTAATATTTTTCTAATGCTGTTAATTCAGCCAGAGAATGTAATTTTGCTTTACTTTTTCCTTTTAGGAATGATTTTAAGATTTAGATTATCTACACAGTTACGATTAACAATAATGTGATATCTATTCAGAATGAGTTTGCTCCCTCACTGTAACACACAAAAGTAAAATATGGAAGAAATGATCGCGTACACACACTCACGCCCTCGCATACAACCACACTTTCACATTCATTCAAGTGGATACCAATGAAGGAGGAAAAGGTAAAGTATTTGTAATTGTACTTCATGTTTATTGCATTTACAGTTGCAACTTCTAATGCATGACACATCAGTGTTGCATGTCAACGCAGATATATTAGCGAACAAATGAGGTACTATATATATAAAATCACGATCTCCCAAGTGATAAAAATCACTCACACGGAACAACACGTTTTAAATTCTTAAAACAGCAAAGTTAATTTTCGTAAATCAATAATTTAAATAAGAGTTATAAATATGAAATTAATGGCTTGTCTAACATGAGAAAACTGGATAAAACATTTCCAAAACTAATTACTATTCAGTCACTATATTCTCTGTTGACTTTACACATTTCTTCCATGGGAATAGCAAAGGGAAAGTTTCTAAAACCTGTTTCATTCATGGAGCCGATAAAATTGTTGAAATCTTTTTCCATTTTATCCCAATTTGATATGTTCTTGTCTCTTATATTCAGATTCGATGCAAGAATGTATATTTCTGTCTGAATATCTAGGATGAAGAGTTATCGTATTTTAAACTCTTTATATTCGGACTAATATCGCTATCATTGTTGTTATTATCACAATGTTTCGGCCTTTCTACCCTTCAGCCTTAATCAAGTGTATATCGAACTGAATAACCAATATGGAATCATGAAATCAATCGTTTATTGTCTAGTGATATCGTATCCCGGTCCAGCGATTGTATTCACAATGACTATTCCAACAAATCCAATAAAATCGCTTTAATCCACATGAGAAGTGGAATAGGAAAAGTCTACGTCCGTAGATTAAATTAAGGGATCTGTTCAAAAATCCCTGCCGGTTACATGGATATATAAGCTTTTGACAGATGTTACCTCGAGACATAAACTTAATCGGTTACGTGTGTAATATTTGTTGCAAACAATACATAATGATTTCATTTGCAAGCGCAATGGATATTATAGACATAAATATTCTCGTGTAAAATCAATATTATTTTCAACATCTGCCTGTTAATCAAATATGAATTACTTACTGATAAGTGATTTGATTTATCGGTGGGTGAGGAGAGAATAAGCTAAAAACAGACAGATTGAATGAAAAAGGCAAATCCCGTAAATAGAATAAATGTATTAATTAAAAAAATTTGAGACGTATATATATATATATATATATATATATATATATATGTGTGTGTACGTGTGTGTGTGTGTGTGTGTGTGTGATAAAAAATATTCAATGTGAAAATGCGCACGGCTTTACAATATTTCTCATATAGAAATTCACAGAGATGATGAGTTTTTTCTAACATGGCTGAATAGATTTTTATTTATTTTGATGATCACTTTGATGAATATGAGGAAAATACAACGTCTTCTGCTGAGATCATGGAACACTTTGATATGGTTTACAAATGTCAAATGTAGTAGTTTGTTTTTTTCAAGGTTTTTTTATGTTTATAGTATAGAGTATTATCTCTAAGAAAAGTTGTAGATTCAAGAATTTATAATTCCTAATCAAAATATAAAGACTATAATTTTTTTTATATTTCATAAATATTTTTGCAGATGTCAACGAACACTCGTTGCCACTTTTGTGATGTCAACGAATACTCGTTGTCACTTTCGTAATGCTGATACCACTATAGTACGCCGTTGAACAATACTGGTATCAGCCGCCTTCGAATATCACTCGCACTAATAGTACTTACTCGATAATACTCGCTCGAATAGAAATCTGTATAGTGATCCGAAATGTAAAATAATATAGTGAACAGAATAGATAATATCAGTCCGTATAGTAATAGAGGATAGAGGAGAAATAGCGATCCGTATAGTATAGAGGATAGACTAGAATTAGTGATCAATTAGTCATCACGCGAGTTCCTACTTACCGCGTTTTTGTCTACGGTCACGTGGTCTACTTAGTTCAATAATGGGATCGCCTGTGTTTGCTCACTGGCGATCTATGTTCAAACTCAAGTGTAGAGAGCGATACTTTATTCCTTTATAACAATTTTGTTCAACATTCCGTCTACGGAATTAACCAAACGCCTTTAAAGATTTAATGAAAATGTATACACTTAACCACAACGCAGCAATAGGAAACTTTTCTTATTCAAGGTAGAAGTCAACCTAAATTGTACAAAGAAAAGGAAATATTTTAATATTCGGACGAATTCGTCTCAAAATTGACTAAATTTAAACTTAATTTTGAATTAAATATTGATTACTGATTATTGAAATTCTTGGGAAACGTAGCTTAGAAAAGACTTTGTATATAATTCTCTTTGCAGAATTAAGAAGACGAAAGTGAATAATTTCTTCACAAATGGAGGAAAAGACTCCTGTCTACTTTTCTTGTGATATAATCTGATCAATAATGTTTAGAAGAATATAATATCATCACTTTTTACAGATGTTGCCTTTTAACATAAATTCAATCGTTTGCATGTGCACTGTCTATAGTAAACAACTATTAATTGTAACTTTATCATTTATACAGACAACAGGACTGGATATTATGGAAATAAATATTTTTGTGGAAAATGAATAGTGTTTTCAACATTCGTTTGCGAAATTATTCAAATATTTTCTTCCCTTTAATTAAAATAAACTTAAATACATAACCCGTCGTTTTTTGTGTTTTTTTCGGAGTTCGCGGGGGGGGGTATTTCTCCCGGCAAAGTTGAAAGGAATTGAAAAAAAAAAGGTGACATAATGAATTATCAAGAAGGAATAGCGAAAATTTGATGAAAATTCTTGATAAAATCTTGTCTTTAGTAATAAAAAATGATTACCTTTTGATATAAAATATCTTGAGGTAGGTTAATATAAGTTAGAGACTGATTGAGAGAGATCAAATACAATCCTAAGAAACTGCCAATTGGTAGAATTGAATTGAATCGATTGATTGTAAATACAGTGAACTGTAGCGTAGAAAAGAACATAATAAATACATACAAATCTTTATTTACATTATTCGGATTATTTTCCTCATCATATTTATTACAAGGTTTCGGCCGTTGTAAGCTTCGGCATTCTTCAGCTGGTTGGAATGTTGAACTGAACCCTTTATTTCGCTCACTAGGCTAGACTGTTCTAGTTCCACGTGATGTTTAATATGACTAAGACAATAGTCCCAATAATGTAAATAGTGTACATAATACCTCATCTCAGAAATATAGACAGATACAAATCTTACTTCTCTGTTGAGTAGTTGAAAGTTACCGAATGATGTCTTTTCTGTTATCTGCTACAGTTCAATGAAGTATGATCTTTGTCAAGACCTACGGGGTTCACTCGCTTCTGAGAAAGATGTCATATACACCTGCCATTTTATATTTCCGGTCTGGTGCCAAAAATGACATCCATAGGAAAGTCTTGATCAGTTTTCAGATTAATGTGTTGGTAGAAAATAATTCTGACGCAGCGTATTCTATTTCCGTTTATCTCATGCTAATCCTTACACTGAGCTATTTGAAGGGTTTGGAATTTAATAAAGTCCCATGCTGAGGTTTTATGTTGGATTCAGCGAAGGTGTCAGCAATGCTTTCCTACCAATTCCACATCATATTCTCTTTTGCAAAGGTGTATCTTGACACACTGTGTGGAAAATTTTTTGTTCAAGGTCATTCTCATCCCAACTTTGGTCACCAATAGAGCCAGCATATCGCTCTCATTATCAGTACTCTGGTCCGCAGTTTTCCTTTGGTAGCATATTTTGCTTTGTTTATTTGGGGGTTATTTTTTGTTTAGTAGCACATTCGCGCGTATAGAACATTAAAGGCCGGAATCCAAATAATTTTACAAACTCAAACGAGCATTCTCCTTAACAAATGATATTAATCATAAGAAAATATTTAATATTGTTTTTCTTCTTCACAATCTTTGTCCTGGGTAAGACGTTAAAATACATCCGTCTTCTGGGTAAGACGTTAAAATACATCCGTGTCCTGGGTAAGACGATAAACTGCATCCGCGTCAAGGCAAGGCCTCTGATCAGGAGGTTTTGAGAGGCGTGGAACCACCTCTTAATTGCTGGTGTTCCTAGGCCTACTCTGACCCGGGGTGGTAGCACCTGTTAGGGTCCCAGCTATGGGCAAATAGTTAATTATTACCAGCAATACTTTTTTGAAAACAAATATTATCAGCAATACAATTTTGAAGGAAAAATATTACCAGAAACAGATTTTTGACAAAACAAAATATTACCAGCAATAAAAAATTTTGTCATCATTAAATAACCCATTGAAGTTGATATGCCGTAAAACAAAATAAACCAAAACCAAACCAATTTTCCCAATCTATGCAATGCATTCAGTTTTACTATAAAATGCATTGCACAATCTCTATGCGATAATGTTGAAGATTTTGCTATAAAAATATAGTGCTGGAAATTTTTCTTTAAAGTATGTATTTTATTTTTTTTTAGATTCTTCATTTACTTTGGAGTTTGTTGATAGCGTATCAACCATTATCTCTAGCAACTCAATTTTGTTTCTTTGGGGTGACAGAGGTATTTTGTTTGATGGTGGGTCATGTATTTTGGGGGAGATTAAGGAAATATTTTCTTTTAGCTCGACTGGTAATCTTTGAGGTTTTTTTGTTTTTTCTTTTTTGTTTAACGGGTTTTTTCTTAATCTGGCGATTTTGAATATTGTATAGGTTGTATTTGAAATAGGTTCTTTCGATTGATTTAGTGTTTCGCTTTTTAGCTTTCAGGCGTTTTATGTTTTTATTAGGATTTCTTGAATTTGTGCCATTCGTTTGTTTCTAGCAGCGCCAACTACTCAATGAGTTCTCTATACTTGTCTTTGTTATTGTTACTTTTGCTGATAATTGGGTTCACCTTCAGAGGATAGGTAAGACCTTCTGGAAACGATGCATCTATTTTATACTACAAATTTATGATTTGGTTCTTCCCTTTCCTATACATATATACGTGTATATATATATATATATATATATATACCTTTCCTATATATATATATATACATATATATATATATATGCATATCAGTATATATATATATATGCATATATATGTATAAATATGTATGTATGTGTATATATATATATATATACATTCATATATATATAATATATATACAATTTATATATTCCCAGTATAAATATATACATATAAATATACATTTCAATGATAATGTTATTAAGCTTTGCATAAAATAAATAGACAAAACTTATCTATACTATTTAATGAAACATGCATCAATATATATATATATATATATATATATATATATATATATATATATATATATATATATATATATATATTCCTCAAAGGCTGGGTACTTCTTTTTTTAAGTATTTAGCATTTAGTAAAAAGAAAATTTTTTCCTCCATATGATCTGGGTCTTTTTAACAAATATTTCACATACCAGATGTCCTCTGTTTCCTTGTTCAAAGCAATTGCATATATCTCAAATATATGGTTCTATTCGAAGGCGTGCTGTTCGAAATATTTGCAGTGTCTGAATTATACGTACAGTTGAAGTCTGTTTTAAAAATCATCTCTGAATTCACTAACTTCAAATAATTTTTTAATTCCATCAAAAATAACTGCAAGAAAATCCCATTGTGGTAATCGAAGATCTGCCAAGATTGGTGAAACAATGTAACATTGTGGACGCTAATTTACTCTAGATGATAGAGCGATTAAGCTAATTTTAAACAATTTGTTCTAATAAATTGTTTTCTCATTTAATTAGAGTAGAATTATAAATCTCATTTATGGTCAGTCACGTTACTGTGAGCAACTAATGCATTTAATCTGTTATTTTGTAATAGACTCCTTTTATATTGCTATAATATTTTTAAAACACCTTGGGATTTATCCGATGTATTCCTTGTATTAATTATTAAAGGAAATAGAGTAAATTCCTTCTTCAATTAATAGCTTATTATTTTGTTTTGGATTAAGCCTATTATTATTTATGATTTAGTTATGACAAATTTTATGTTGTGTCTAGATAAATTTTTCAGTTTTGTTTTGATAGTGTTGGTGCCTAGAATAATATATTTTGAGTGGTTGGGTTTGACAGAGAATTAGTGTTTCTACTTTGAAATATTTTATGAGCCTTTTGTTTTGCATTGAATATGATAATAATTAATGCATTAAAGGAGCTTGAAAATATTTTAATGTTTTTCTTCTTTTCATGTAAATACTGAGGGCTGCATATGCTAAGTGCTCTTAAATAGAATCTGACGGCTATACCAGATTTTATTTTGCCAACAGACACTTATGAGCTCATTTGTTTAGTTGTATTTTGGTGGACACAAATTTTAAGTTACTGATAACACGATGTAAGATGATATCTAAGAAAAATAAAGTATTGTTTCCATTCCCCATGTACATTCTATCGTATTTTCGACTTTGTTTGGTTTATCTACAAGAACCGGTAAATCAGGAACATGTTAATATCAACCATTGATCCTTCTAAATATCGTATATTACACTTCTACATCGTTTTCACAAAGTGCTAATGTCGCTAACCCAATTTGGATCGGATAAGCATATTACCTTACAGGGTCTTCTTTCAGATAAGCGATATGTCTTTCGCTTCTCTAGGTCAATTAATGACGTATTAAAGGTTATTGCTGAAAGAGGCTATGGAGATTTAGATAAAAATAGTGAAGCTCGGGCTGTTGCTTTGGATATCTTGAAAACGTTTGATAGGTTTGGTATAATACTTTTCTTCACGAGTTGAACAGTTATGTCATTTCTGGACAAGATTCGGTCTTTCTTAGAAAAGAGAGAAATGTAAATTGTCTTGAATGGCCACTCATCTAGATCTTTTGCATTAATGTAGGTACCCGCCAGGTGTTCCTAATTATATTAACGACTTTCTTGGTGTCATAAGTTCTCAACTCGGTATCTATGTGGATGATACAGTTAATTACACTTGTCGGTTCGATAATGTCAAATTATCAGCTGAATTTTAATCCCTCCAAACTAAAAATTGCTGTCTGTTAATCTTCCCAAAGAACATATTATGCCTTCCATCAGCACTGATAATATTATACCCTAAAAGAGTCAATCATTGCAGCTTGTAGAGCGAGCGTTTAGAAGCTGGCATGAAGTGGAAAGTTTGTATCGAATCCATTGCTAGGTCTGCTACTAATAATGTTGCTTCTCTCTCTCTCTCTCTCTCGTTTTTGACAATTTTCCTTGTATGAATCTATCATATATATTTACAAATCTACCATTCTACTATGCTTTTTTATTATTGCTGTCACATAATTTGGCTCTTCTGCTATATATTTAGAGATCCTCTGTAAAATCCAAAGGAGAATCTGCAATATGATTGTCATCTCCTCTTCAGTCACTTTCTCATCGCCATAATGTAGCTTCACTTTGCCTTTTCTATAAAGACTTTCCTTTTAGTTGTTCTCTTAAACTCGAATTTATTTACCTAAATTTTTGTTGATTGAAGAGCAGTACTAAAATGGCAGATCACATCATCTAGTGTCGTTGACACAACTAGTCTTGCTGTTTGTTTCGAAAAGGACTTCCAATCGGTTGTGAAATGGGGCAGGAATTGGTTGGTTAACTTTAACCCCTCAATAACAAAACTGCTCTCTATTAATCGCCACAGAGATCCTTCCTTGCCCCCACGCATTAGAATGTCTGACGTTCAACTTCTTGAGAGCACCTCTCTGCGGCTGCTCGGTCTCACATTGTCTGCTGACCTAAGATGGAATAAATACATTGAGTCAATTGCTTCGTCCACCGCAAGGAAAGTTGGCTCCCTGTGCTGCGCCAGAAAATCTTTCTCCCCGGAATCGATCCTTCAAATCTACACATCAACCATTCGCCCTTGAATGGAATATTGCTGCCATATATGGTCTGGAGCCCCTTCTGTTTGCCTCGGGGTTCTTGATAAGATCCAGAGACGGATATGCAACGTAATTGGCCCTGATCTGGCATCTCGTCTGCAGTTGCCCTCTCACAGACGTCCTGACGCCTCACTCTGCCTTTTTTACAAATAATTTCACGGTAACTGCTCCAATGAACTGCTTTCTCTGGTTCCCAGACTCCATGAATTCAAGAGTCCTACGAGGCTGGCATCCTGCTCTCACCCTTTCACTGTTGAAACTGCTAAATGTAGCCGTCTCTTCTACTCTAATAGCTTCATATCTCGCACCTCTCTCCTGTGGAACTCCCTTTCCTTTTCCTGTTTCCCTGATAGCTATAATCTCAAACTATTCAAATGTAATGTCAATCGACATCTCCAGTTGTCTTGATCTATCCATTATCCTTCTCCTCATCCTTTCCTCTATCTCTCTTATTTGCTCTCGCTCCAAATCCTCTGTAACCCCTTGTGTGCTAGTGGCTTCCCACCTTACTTGGGGTGAAATGCTTTAAAAATATTTGAAATTGTAAGGTTATAAGATGTAATCGTAAATATTTTACACAATATGTTAACATTTTTCTTCCTTCTTTAAATTACACGAAAACAATAATTTGTTTTCTTTCTAAAATTTTGGCTGGACATAAAGTTTTCCAAAAATTGTTTTTTACAACAAATACACACATATATATACACATATTCATACCTGATGATTGTCACTTCTTTTGCAGAATATCATCTTCACTTGGTCGCTTTTTGTGTGTGTTTTCATTTAAACATGCATATAATAATAATAGCTGGCCACTCATATTCGAGGATACGCGTATATTAGGGCGGCTACCCAATCCCTATTGCAGAAGATCGCTCAGGCACAATTGATTTTGCTCAACATCCACAGAGCCCACCTAGGGTTTATACAGCAACTATGCTTAGCAGACCTTAATTACAGCTTGTTATCTAGAAAGATCAGCAATCAGGCTACGTGCTAGCACAGCTATCGACGGTCCCCAAGTGCTCCGTCTACCCAATTTCACTCACAAGGCTACATGCATATATGCATAATAGATACATACAAAAATACACATATATACATATATAGATACAAATACACACGCAGGAGGAAGTCCAGAAGATGCACTGTTGGAAATGATGTATGAAAGAAAAATTAAGATCATTACACGATTTCATGTTGCATATTTCAGAAGAAATGATTGTTAATTGACTAAGACATATAAGATAGGAATAATTAAAGCATATCAGCTGTCATATTATCAAGAAATTGAATATTTTCAGACGATTTGTTTTCAAGTAAACTGATGTGTTCCAACATTATGCCCACATTCCGTACATGTTCTCATCAACGTTTTCTCGTAAATTACCGTAACCTGAACTTGAATGAATCGGCAGGACCATTAAATATATACAACTTGAGAACAAGTCTGATGAATGAGGCAAAAATGCCCTGATCTATCCATTATCCTTCTCCTCATCCTTTCCTCTATCACTCCTATTTGCTCTAGCTCCAACTCTCTGTAACCCCTTTCGTGCTAGTGGCTTCCCGCCTTGCTTGGGGTGAAACGCTTAAAAAAACATTATTTTTGTCATGAGTTTCTTTGCCAGGAACTTGCAAACTCCTAATGTATCATGCACAGGAGCCTTATCATGGTAGTAAAACAACTTTTCAGGATTTTTCTCAAAATATCCTGTCGGAATCTATTCATTATTTCGAAATTTGCCAAAATCTTTCTTTTATTGTGAATTTAAAAGCATAAACAAGGTATGTAATATTCTGAATAGTGCTTTACAGATTCGCTAAAAACCGTTCATAGATCCTTGATTGTTAGTCAACTAATGCCTTGTTGTGGCCTGTTTAGGGGCCAGAAACAAAGACACGGAATACGAAGGTATGTTGAACAAGTACATTGATATTAACAGATATATACAAAGCAAGAGGGTTAGTAAGAAGCAGATAGAGGTGGACGTCTGAACGGTAGGTTAACATTGCATCACCGATCCTCCAACCGATTCTCGCAGTTAGTATTTATGAGAGGAGGAAGAGTTCATTCTACTATCGGAGGGTTTACCACAACATGCCTATTGCTTTATAATTTTTTGATTGAATGAGAATAAGATAAAAATCAAATAATAATAAAAATCAAATAAATGCCACCAAATGGAACGATTGAATTAAACCGAGTAGTTGTAAGTACTTAGAAATATAGTGTAGAATTGGATACAGTCTTGTGAATATTAATTAAAACAGCCGATTTAGTTTCCTTTCTTTCAACATACGGTGAGTTTTAGACACACTGATGTGGCAGAGTGTAATCGATTTCTATTTTTCCTCAGATTAGGTCATTTGCAGTGGTATGCAATAATATGAATGTATTTTCGTGTTGTATGATGAAATTTGTTTGGCCTTGCAAAATATTTCGTCGTCCGTGATTGTATCAGACTTTTATCAAGCCCGGACAATTTGACTGTCGATTAGTTATCCTATGTACATTCTCTGAGATGGATGTTACTCCAATGAAGCGTACGAAAACTGTAACGCTGCACAGACACAATGGCAAGAGTTCCCAGTGAGCAAATCTAAGTACTGTAGACTGACATTCCTGATCTAAATCCAATAGAGAATCTGTGTTCAATCTGCAAGGATCGACTTCGTGGAATGTACAAATGAAGTACCAATATGTGCACTGGGTTACGCTTCATTGAAAGAATGTGAAAAAAGTAAATAATAATGGAATTATTCGTTTTGTTGCAATTAATTTGCAGAGTGTATGTTAAATACCTACGATTCTTTTCATGAGATTCAGAAGATGATTGCAAATATTTTTTTTTATTAAATTACCAAAGGTTCACCAACTATAATGATACGGTTCTCCACTACGGTCTTTATATAGGATGCCCCCCATACTTTTGCCACTTGACATAAATTTAAATATTTACTTATGTAATGTTTTTTTTTTATAAACAATACATAATGATTCCATTGCTATTTGCTCTGTCAAATGGATAATTTATTATGGAAATTGATATATAATTCGATGAGAGAATAAGAATAAACTATAAACAGTACTTTGTCGAACGTCTCTGTCCTTCTGCATTTGTATTGCTATTTCTTATAACATTCTGATCATGAATATCGCGTTTCTTGTCCCGGTGTCTTTAACGAACCTGTAGTGTTCTTGTCCTATATCTGGCCTGATCTTGCTGCCCGCATTATTCGCCAGAATACGGATGATGAGTTTTGTCATTAGGTCGATTGTTCAGTGGAGTTTACATTCGTTAGGGTCTGGTATACACCAGACTACTAAAACTTTGCTTTTACATTTACTTTTTAAGCCCTAAAGCTTTTGACGTAGGAGGCGAACCTTTATTTTTTCATAAAGTTCTTTTTATACCGTTTTCTGTTATTTTCTTTTCACCTGTTTTTTTTTGTTTTTATTTTTTAATATATCACTCGTTATATTTGTTTTTTTCTATATTCTTGAAGCAGCTGTATCTTCAAATATTGCTTCAGGAATATAGAACGGCAAATTCTGCTTCCATGACAAATCTTTCGTCTTAAAATTTATCACCGCTTTCGCAAACCTCGCTTCAACAAAATCTCGCCTTACCTAGAAATCTCGCTTCTCGAACAAATCTTGCCACCATGCTAAAAAAAAAATTCCATATTTTTAATAATTTTTGCGCGTAAACCGTCCTGTTTCTTGAACAATTATTGTCTCCTAGTACAAATCTGTCCTCTTCAGCCACTTTGAGACGTCGATATAAATCTCCATTATCAAACAAATCTGGTCACCTCAACTAATTCCGCCACCTCACATCACCTCATTTATCCACGTTTCAAATCGCCATAAATTTTGCCTACCCATCAATTTTCATTTACGCAGGATATTCACTTCTCCAAATTTGCTTTAAGCAAACACATCTCTTCAAAAGTCTAAATATGTCAAATAGAACTTATCGATTACTTACTGGACAAATCAGGTCCGCCAAAATGCCTCTTTTACAATAAATTTCACTTCCACACCAAGAAAACCCGGTTCTCGTTGAATTCTCGACGCCTTAGCAAAAATCAACTCCACCAAATATCTACCGTTTCCTTAACAATGCCTGAAATTAAATTTCCCATGCCGAAAAACTTTTGCCTAACCAAATTCTCACTTACACGTAAGTTTCAGTTCTCTAAATAACCATTATTAAACAGATCTAGACTCATTAAAAGTTTTCCATGTAAAATATTTTCTATGCAAAAAACCTAATGTCTCTCTAAATTCTCACTTATAAAACCCATTATAATTTTTCAAGAATCATTTACACAAAACCTTTCCGAAATTTATCTCACTTTCGCAAAAAATCTCTCCACCCAAAATATGACTTTGCGGAAATAATTGTATAAGCAAAATATACATGCATAAAAGTATTTATTTCACCAAATTTTATTCAATTTTTGATTGGATACATCATAATCTTCATTGAGGGTTCGTCATCAAGCAACACTGACCGTTCCAAAATGGGGTGTGGTCTTTAGATCCAAATCGTTATCACTTGTAATCATGCTTCACCTGAAAATCAAAAAAATAAATTAAATATTACTTGTGCTTCATTCAAAGTAAATAAACTGCCATAATTGTGTTCGCATACATTCAATATTAAATACGATTTTAATGCTTTACATGTGAGGGACGCCATATTAGAACGGAAGATATGTATTCTGCTTTGAGAATATCGTAGAGTAATCGAAGGTTATGTTCATCGTGTGATACCTGAATCTTGAATCTACCCACGGTTTTGTGCGGTTATTTCAGATTGAGTTTTCAATTAATCTAAACACATAACCCCATACACACAAATAAAGAATGACACATACAACTTCTTTTTTTTTAAAACTTAAAACTCAACCTCTAAAATCTCTTAAATGTTTTACATATTGTGCTTCGGCTTGTGACTTATATTCAGTAAGTATATCAGACAAAAGAATATTATAATTGATTCGACACGTTAGTGTATTTAAAAAAATCTTTCTAATTATATCGAAAAATATTTTCAAAAATTCTATAGCTTTCTTTTGATATTCTAAATATATCTTGTTGATTTTTTTATTTCAAAATGTTCTTTTGTATCTTTTTATTTGAAGTTCATTTTGATTTGGGGAATTTAAAATATCTTTCGGTAATATAATTTTAAAAGAGATTCAAAATGTAAAGTTTATTTCGTCCAAAAGTTCTTACTAGAAGGTTGGTAACTTCTTCAAAAAATTCATCAGACGAGTTTACGGATTTTCTAAAGAATTCTCTCTCTCTCTCTCTCTCTCTCTCTCTCTTTCTCACCCTCACCCTCACTTCCACAAGTGACGAATTCCCAACTTCGTGAAGAGCCTGAAACATGTGTACAGATTAAACCAACACACACACACACACACACACACACACACACATATATATATATATAAGCAGCTATAAATTTCAAATTACTCAAACTGTCTACTATGGTTCATTTAAAATAATTTAACATCAATCTACACACACACACACACATACATATATATATGTGTGTGTGTGTGTGAAAAGTGTGTGTATATAAATATAAATATATGTATATGTGTAATATATTATATATTATTATTATTTATATATTATATGCACGTTACTTATGAGAAAGCGCTCAATACCAGAGAAAGAGCTAACATATTTGGTTGGATTGATGTGAGTTTGTGACCCTGGATTTCACGCTTTTGCTGATTCAAAATTTTGAAAATTAATCAGTTTGTCTGACGATCGCAAGAGCGTGAAACCCAGTGTCACAAACTCACATCAATCCAATCAAATATATATATATATATATATATATATATATATATATATATATATATATATATATATATATATAAACAGTTATAAATTTCAAATTACTTAAACTGTCTACTATGGTTCATTTAAAAAATTTAACATCAAGCTAATTTCGACAAGATCGAATAACATTCAGATTAAAGTAGTATCGAATTAATTTTAAACTTTTTCTACTTGAAAATGTTGAATTACATAGATTTTGATGAATAAGTTCATAAAAGTTGCACATATATTAACACTTGCTTAAAAGATTGACTGGGACTTCAGCTTGTTCACGAGTTTGAGAGTCCGTAATTTTTTGCATATTCTCAGCACTGGAAACTCTCCTGGCTGCCGTTTGATCTGTGTTTTTCATTTTCCCGGGATTTCTTTTCCTCGCTGCAGCCTTGGCTCTTTTGATTGCAATCTGCTTCTCTGTTGGCGCTGATTTCTTTTTGCGACGCATTCTGCTGCCGTATGTGATAAGCAACAATAAACTAGAGAAGAACTCAAAATTGAAGTAATGCATTAATATATAAGCTTACCTTTTAATCGTTTGATGATAATTCTTCTGTCGCCACTTCATCGGAAGACAATTGATGTACGTAGGTCCTTACTTTCCGTACAAAAATTATTTTTATTTCATGGGTGACTTTCCTTGAATTTCGTATTAATTTTTAACATTCCCAAATTTATTTTCAAGTTATTAAAATTGTTTTATCATACAAAAAAATTCATCGCAAAAATCACGTAAAATAATCGGCAGAAACAATTGTAGTAATGAAAAGTGGGAATCCAAACATTCAGGACTGCGGGTCCGGATTCGACTTGGAATGTTCTTATTTTGTTCAAAGAGTCAGCCTGATTCCAAAATATGTCGGGCTCTCTAGAAGGAAAATTGAAAAAGTGTAACACACTGACACACTGACATTCGCATTTATTAATATAGATGGCTAGAAATAAGCTAACTGAAAAATTCCAGCTCCATATGGCCAGAGAGAAAGAAAGACTTGCTGTTGGTTTAAATTCCATGTCTTCATATCGGGACTTTGAATTCATTTTGTATTGATTACGATCCTAAACGAGGTTTAAAACCATCTGGACGAAAAATAAGTGAAAAAAAAGAAGATCTAGTGAATTGTATATGTAATTGCGTTCGTACGAGTGTTTTTTCACACGATTCAGCTAAAAAGGAATAAGGAAATATATATATCAGTAATACAAGAATACTTACCTCGCGCCTGGACACCGACCTAAGTATTTCTACATGCACACGCTTGTGCTAGACGACTGTTGATCTCAAGAAAAAAGTCATCCGCCCATTGACATCTCATATTTAATTATATTGGGTTTCTGGCCACCATCCTCATTAGAAATGACTGGTTGTGGAAACGATTTACTCAGATGTAACAACTGCGGATTAAGGAAAGTCACTGATTTTGGCAGGTTTCTCTTTTTGTATATGTTATTCTTGCTTGATGCATCGATGTAACACTGTGCAACGTCCTTCTCCTCTTTATAAAATTCCATATATATATATATATATATATATATATATATATATATATAACGTGGACATTGAATTCAATCGGGCGCCCTGACGAGACGATTGTGCCGAGCATGAAACAGCCTGTCGCCTCTGAGTGTTGACTTCAACATCCACTTTTTTTGTATTTATATAAGCTCTATCTCTGATATTGAGCACTTTTATCCCATAAATATAGCACACATTAAAACTATATTTCTTCATATATATATATATATATATATATATATATATATATATATATATATATGTCTTGAACAGTAAAAAATTGAAATCTTCAGACACACTGGGTTGTATATTAATATGTTATCGTTTTTATCATTTCATTTAGATTCCTCGACTAGTTTCGGCCAACATGACCATCATCAGGAGAAAAAATGTTCTGCTTGTTATTAGCAGTGAACTACAAAAATGAACGTCTTGATGGACGAAATGAACTTTTGTCTGT
This sequence comes from Acanthosepion pharaonis, assembly GCA_903632075.3. NCBI lineage: Eukaryota > Metazoa > Mollusca > Cephalopoda > Sepiida > Sepiidae > Acanthosepion > Acanthosepion pharaonis. The sequence continues at coordinate 577,419 of CAHIKZ030001826.1, read as the reverse complement.
AGTTTTTTTTTCATTTTTATCATGAATTTTCGTCAGTCTTTGTATTGGGATCTTTTAAGTTGTTATTTAAGATAAGAGCAGGAGGGATTCATGCTGTTCTGAATTGCCTTGGTCATTTTGACAGTTTTATTGGTTCCTGGAAAGGGGATGAGTCTCTGTTAAGTGTGTGTGCTATTTGGCTCATAGGAAGAGAGTGAGTATGATGTGTGCAAGTGTGTATATTAGTATGGGTGTGTGTTATCGTTTGCTCATTACATATATATATATATATATATATATATATATATATATATATATATGCACACACACACAGTGGAACTTCGAGTTACGAGATGAATTCTTTCCATGACCGAGTAAATAAGTCAAGTCAATCGTATGTCGAAACTATTTTCATCGTTTAAAATAATTAATATACCATTAATTAGTTCCAATCCCCCTCAAGACAACAGTCTATTTTTTTACATGAATTAACGTTAGAACACAAGCGTTTCGTTACTTACACACTCTTACACACATTAACGTCCAAAATGTTCCTCAAACATATTTATATATTATCTATTGCGTTATTGCACGTGACGTGACCAATGAGAACTAACCAAAAATCATAACATTTCAGTTCTCTGTGTCTCTTTCTTCTTTTTTCATTTCTAATCTCGAAATCTGACGAAGCCTTAATAAATGCGAAACACACACATATATATATATATACATACATACGTATACACACACACACACACACACACATATATATATATATATATATATATATATATATATATATATATATATATATATATATATTTCTTTAAGCGTAGTTCCACCACAAATGTATACAACCATTTCCAGTGTCGGTTTTTAATTTAAGTCAGCGATTCAGTAATGAATTATGCATCGGAAAATAAGTTATATTTATCTGTATCTCACTCATTTAAACCGTCTTTTATCATCTCTTTAAAACATCTCTCTGTTACATTTTAATCCCCACCTTCACTTTTAGACCTTCCTGTTCTTCTCTCGTCTGTTTCCCCTCTCTAAAGCTTTCATTTACCTCTCACATTCGTCCCCCACTCTCATATATACACTCTCACTAAATTTTATTTTTTTATTCCCAGAGTTATTTTTTTTTCTGATTTCTTTTTGAATTTGCAGGTCTGATGAATCGGATCGTAATTAGGATTCCAATCTAATAAATTACAACCATGGAATATTAGTGTTTAAGCTTTTTATTATATATATATATATATATATATATATATATATATATACAGATAGATAGATAGCTATAAGAGTGAACATTGAAGTCAACACTTAGTCAGGCTGTCGCCTCTAAGTATTATCTTCAATGTTCACTCTTATGTTTGCACACGCTCTATCTCCGATATTGAGGACTTTATCCCATAATATAGCACACCGTAAAACTATATTTCTTTTTATATATATATATATATATATATATATATATATATGTGTGTGTGTGTGTGTGTGTGTGTGTGTTGTGAGGGATAAATTGTCTAAATTCCGCAAAAATTAAAATAATACGAACATCTCCTTTAAGAATCTTACATAAAAATATCAGAGTATTACAAACTGCGGTACCTTTGTCATCACCAAATCTTTCCGAATTGTTTTTTCTGTCCTAATAAGTATGTGAAGGTTGTGATCGATAAACAAACAAATTTAACATTTGGAGTCTATTTGAGCCTAAAACAATGATATAAAAGTCCATCAAAAGGACTTTTGGTAGTTGGGCGGCATCTTGGCCCGTATTCTCAGACTTCGCCGGAAAGCGACCTCCCATATCTAACAGACATCAGGTTCAGCCAATTCACCAATGACCGTCGCTCCAGCAAGTCACAACTCATCCTCCCTTTTCTTCCATAAGCCTCACAGGACGCCCTTTAAAACTCTACTAATTCTTTTTCAACTTGAGACATCTACACTGGTTTGTTGTGTTTTACGTTAATTTTACGTGATGCTTATTTGTTTAAATCTTCGCTGTTTCATTATTTACATCATTCGGACTATTGTCCTCATCTTTGTCGCCTTATTTACTACAGCGTTTCGGCCGTTGTACGCTCCGGTCTTCTTCAGATGGTTGGAATGTCGAACTGAACCCTTTTTTTCGCTCACTGGGGTAGACTGTTTTAGTTCCACGTGCCATATTTAATGGATGTCAGTTATCAATTATCTCTTGGTAATTCCCCTCTCTAAGACCTCCACTGCCTTAACCGGGTATTGAACTCACACTCTTGGGTCCTGTCACTGGATCTAACTAACGACTTTATCCACTGTGCCATGTATAGACAGATACTTCGCTGTTTCGTCTATTTTACCACCATACGCTTATCATAGCACAGATATCGTTTCATATTATCAAGATGACTATGACTGTCATTATCTGAGGCACTTGGAATGATTCTACAAGCGATATAAATTGACTGGAATAATTAGAAATAAATGTAATGATTGCAACCCTTCAGACAATGGATTACATTTACAGATAAAATATGGAAGTAAGTGAAGGCGCAAATATGAGATAGTCTTTCAAAAATAATATAATAATGCACTGAAACTATGACATGGAACTGAGGTAACTTTCATTCTTTTATATCTTTGTCGGAGTAACCTACAACGAATAACAAAACAATATTACTTTTACTTTCGTTTTGAATAACAGTCTACAGAGTGCGATGGATGAATTGCCGTCTAAATTACGCAAAAATGAAAATAACACGACCTCGGAATATGCTGCTGGACAGTTTCCTTTTATGAGTTGGTGAATGCTGCCATAATCTCTGTCTTCAGTTCGTCTTTGGTGTTACAAGGAGTTTTGCTGGTCTCTCGTCCAACTGCGTCATACACATTAATCAAGGGGATCTGGTGAGCTAGGTGGCTCAGATGTAAGGGGTGATATGGTTGCAGAAATTGTCTGACAACCACAGCATGGTTCCTTTGATTGTGTGGCATGGTGCAGAGTCATGTTGGAAGACATAGGGCCTTCCTGCAGACAAGGCACTTGATGTAGTCTTCCATGTTAAGTCAAAGGCCCTCACCAACAAATTCGGGAGTTCTTTTCTTATCAAAACGATCAGAGTAAGTTTTCCGAGCTACTGTACATTAAAACCATTAGATTCATTCATCTACTTCCAAAATCTCTTAGACTGACACCCCTAAACTCTGAAATGTTCGTATTGGAGCTTCCGACGCGAATGCCAAGCAGTACAGCATGCCGTTTCAAAATTGCTGAAGTAGTGAATTGCGTCATGGTGCTCTTTTTCTCACAGATGGTATGCAACTGAACCTACTATACTGAACAGTCGACAAAATCAAGAACAAACAATATCTATCTATCTATCTATCTATCTATCTATCTATCTATCTATCTATATATATATATATATATATATATATTTGTGTGTGTATGTGTTCTTTTGTAACTAGTTTCATTTGAAGATGCATAATTATTTAACAGAATATAGCGTTTATTTTCTTTCATTTTTTTCTTTTTTATGAAATGCTTTTTAGAAGCTTACAGCATAAAAAGTATTCACGTTATATCCACAGTAATCATTAAAAACATCAACATATCTATTCAGAATAAATTTGCACACACACATACACGTACAACCGCATACACACAAGTACAATCAGACACACACACAAATGCACATGTACACAATCACGCCCTCACATACAATTATGCTTTCACACTCATTGCAAATGGATACCAGTAAATGAGTGAAAGGGAAAATATATTATTTGCCAACCCCATGATTATTTCATAAGATTTTCAGCTTTCAATACACGCTTCATAAAATTGGCATCTCAACGGAGCAGAAGTGTGACGTTTGATTCCGCCCCCAAGAGACAAACATCATTTACAGTCAACAACACAACTATTATTCTTATAACTGCAACGTTAATCTTCCTAAAACAGAAGAATTTAATTAAGAATTATAAACATGAAATTTTTATTTCTTTAACATGAGAAAACTGGAGAAGATTTTTCGAAAATGAATTATTAATATATTCTCTCTTGATACTTACACATATCCTCCGCATTAATGCCAAATTGTAAGCTTCTAAAACATGTCTGATCACATTGTTGAGCATTCATTGCATTTAATCCCAATTTGAAATGTTATTGTTTGCAAATTTCAGACTCGATGCATGAATATAAGTTTCTGTTTGAATTTCTGGGAAGATGAGTTTTCTTTATTTCCATTATTTAAATATCGATTGGAAATTCTGAACTAAATCCTTTATGGTCTAGTGATATCATCTTTTTCCTACTTTTAATGCTGTTTACATATTGCACGTCCTTTTCTACTTAGACCGTGTACATACTGCCCGGTTGAGGGATTGAACTCATAACGACTATTCCAACAAATTCATGAACCGTAGCCTTAATCTACCAGGCTATTGTCCCGTAATACAATTCGCTATTGAACTAGATGAGATATTCGTAGACATAATGTAACGAGAATAGTCTAACTCGCAGATTTAATAAAACTTTCAGTTCCGAATTATGTGTAGATTACTCAGACAGGATTTTGAAACATGTTACCTTTTGACATAAATTTAAACTTTTACTTGTGCAATGTTTGTTGTAAACAATGCATATTTCCGTTGTTTTTCCATTATAAAGCGGACAGTTTATTATGACAAAATGTATTGTTTTTAACATTCTCCTGTTAATCAAGTATGTATTATGTATTGATTAGTAACTTGACTTATTTGATGAGGTGAGAGAGAATAGAGATACGTTAATAATAAATAAAAATTAATATTTTTTTATATTTATTTTTATTTTATATATTTTTTATATTTCACATATATTTTATCAAAACTTCCGTCCGTTCTGGGTATGACCAATAAACTACATCCGCGTCCTGGGTAAGAGGATAAACTACGTCCAGCAGTAAGGTTTCTGATCAGGAGGTTTTGACGAGCGTGGAACCACCTCTTAACTGCTAGTGTTCTCAGGTCCACCCTGACACGAGGTTGTAGCACCTGTTAGGGTCCCAGCTATGGGAAAATAGTTAACACCCAAACTTGTGTAAAAATAGGTTTTAATACCATAAATACTTTGTAATAAAAAAAATTATTACTGGCAATAATTTTTGAAGGAAAAAATATCAGCAATACTTTTTAAAAAATACTAGCAATACAAACAGCTATATATTCTTTGAAAAAAATATGACCAGCTTTAGATTTCTTCAAGGAAAAATATTTCCAGAAAGAAAGAAATTTTAGAAGAAAAACATTACCAGCAATAAAATTCTGTCGGCATTAAATAACCCATTGAGGTTGATATGCCGTAAAACAAAACAAACCAAACCAAACCAAAATTCCCCCTTCAGAATCAATCAAATTCTTAAATCGAAGAAGTTCCATCAAGTGTAAAGATTCAGTTGTCAACTCTGCTCGTTATATAGTCTGATCAATAATGTTTAGACGCACTTAATATCATCACTTTTTCCAGATATTAGCTTTTTACATAAAATTATTTCTTTATATGTGTACTGCCTGTTGTAAAAATTAATAACTGTAACATTATTATTTACAGCGAAAAGAGGACCGGATGTTATGGCAATAAATATTGTTTTCGACAATAGTCTTTTAATTAAGTTTCTATTACAGTAATATCGAATGAAACAGCAAACCCGTAAATCTGAAAAAATATAAAAAACGGCCATTTTTTATATTTCATAAATATTTTGTTCAACATTCTACTTGCAGAATTAACCGAACACATTCATCGATTTAATGAAAATATACAAATATTACCACCACAAAATATAACAAATAGGACATATTTCTTATTCAAAATAGAAGCCAACATGAATTACAAAAGGAAAAGAAAACAATTTAATATTCGCCTCAAAATTAAATGTTAAGTTTATTAACTAAATATTGATTACCAATTTATATATATTTAGTATAAGTTATAAACATACCAATCAGATAATAAAACACGTCAGATAGAAAAAAGGATTCTTTAAATCTATTGATTATTGAAAAATTCCCGAGAAACGTAGCTTAGAAAAAATATTCGAAATACTTACAATTCTTGTCTTAGAATTAAGAAGTGGAAAGTGAAGAATTTCTTCTTAACCCTTTGAACCTTACGTTCCTCAACAATTTTAACCCTTCTACATGAGCTCCTGAGTCAAAATCTCAAAAACAATTGGTATGTAATGTTTCATGATAGATAGAAAAATAGTTACAAAAAATATAAGCATTATACTTTACATGCCTTCACTTTATCACCAGAATTTTTTCTTTGTGTGCCACCTACCCAGCAGTTCTGCATGCCTTGATGCATAAGAAGCATTGACTTGTTCTGCAGCGGACTGAAAACACAACAGCCTTGAGAGCATAGTCTTTGTTGGCCACATCAATTGATTATAAATATTGGGAGAGATGTAACGTAGAATGGAAGATATTAAATATTTATAAATCTTTCTTCGTTAAGAACTGAATAACAAGATTCGTTTGTACTCATAGATGTGTCTGTTTGCGTCAGATAATTTTGGGCTATACTTGATAATATCTGCCATTTTCGGATATACCTTCTTAAATGTATTTTATAGGTAATATTTGTCATATTCTTTGTTGGGTTTTTCTGCTTGAATTTATTGTGTTTATAATTGCGCACAGTGTTTGTTAGTGGAGGAATCGTCTGGTATTTCTGGGATGTGGAGTCCGACATTTTGCAGGCGCTCCAGAGCATCAAAATTGATTGATTTCCTGCGCACTGCAGCTAGTCGGAATGCACTCACCAGATCCACACATTATTAATCTAAGAACTTTTTTGAAGCTGAGGGACTTGGCTTGCAAAACACGATGTAAGTCTTTACCCACCGTTCAACTGGTTGCTGGACATTAAGTTATTTTCTCTGGCGCCAGTAAAGCGGTAGTCAGGCCTCAAAGGGATAAATTGAGGAAATCCCAACAAGTGTAAAGATTCCGTTGTCTATTTTCCTCTTTATATAGTCTAATCATTAATGTTTAGACGCACTTAATATTATCACTATTTCCAGATATTACGTTTTTACATGAATTTAATCTTTTACATGTGTACTGTCTGTTGTAAACAATTAATAACTGTAACGTTATTATATACAGCGTCAAGAGGGTAGGATATTATGAAAATAAATATTTTTATGTCAAATGAATTGAGTTTTCACCATTCGTGTGCGAAATTGTCCAAAAACATTTAACCATCTAAGTATGACAAAAATTTTGTTTTTGTTTTTACTTCTCCCGACAAAAGTGAAATGAAATTGAAAAAAAGGAGGAAATAATACATTATCAAGAAGAAATAATCAATAATTCACTGAGAATTCTTAATAAAATTTTCTTTTTATTAATCAAAAAAGCTATTGATATAAAATTCCATGACGGAAGTTGAAATCAGTTAGAGATTGATTAAATGAGAACGAATGAAATCCTAAATGTTGCCAGTTGGAAAAATTGAATTAAATCGATTGATTATAAATATTGGGAGATATAACGTAGAATGGAAGTTATTAAATATTTATAAATCTTTTTTCGTTAAGAGATGAATAACAAGATTCATTTTTACTCATATATGTGTATGTTGGCGTCAGCTAATTTTGGGCTATACTTGATAATATCTGCCATTTTCGGATATACCTTCTTAAATGTATTTTATAGGTAATATTTGTCATACTCTTGTTAATCTTGTGAATAGAGATTTTGGTATATTTGAAACGTAGAAGTATCTATCTTTTCAAAAGATTCATTTATAGTAAAGGCGGTCATAATTTCTTATTTTCACTACTGATGTGTTAACGCGGAGTGAGTTTGTATGCATATGTCTATATATGTCTATGCGTGTGTGCACGCTCATGTGTAATAGTCATATCTTCAATTTCCTTATAAGGAAACAAACGGTATTCATTGACCGACCTGTCAGTACTGCTTTCGATTAAAATTTGAACATCTTTCTCAGAAAAACAATCTTTCATGAAAATAGGATTCTCAAGTCGAGTAACTGGTATCGCTTTTTCTATTATATAAAACTTAGGATTTGACATGACCAGCCGATAGATCGTGTCGGTTTTCTCCGACAGCCTGTCTAGCCTAAATAAGAATGAAAGAGAAGAGTTGCCTGTTACTTGATCATTTATACGCCTGGGTCAAGAACTGTTCAGCTACCAGGTTTCCGTCCTCCGCCATTACGGTTCGCCACCCAGGCCAGACAGATGGCTTCGTTGGTGAAGGACTTGCTCCATTGCAGAAGTGCAGTCGGAAGATTAAACAACTCCAGCCAAGAGGACAACGCATCGTTTGGGATGTGGTGTGTCATATAGGAAGAAAATGAGTAACTACCGACACCGAGGTTCGAGCGTGACACTCTAGACTTAGGAATATATGTTTTCCGCCAGTTGTATAAATAGCGGTGTCAGGCTACTGACTAGAGTGATTATTGAGTGAATATTGAGTGGAACTATCTAGTCGAATTAGTGTGAATTATTATGCGTCCATGATTTGAGTTTTGATCTAGGATTTACCGATTTAAGTCGAGCCGCGTAACAAAGAAGTTATTCACTAAAATGGTTAATTATCTTCGATTAACTTTTACTTCTTTGTTATTGTTAACTATATATTTACCGTTAAATACTGTTTTATTTTAATATTGAAGTCTTGAGCTATACGTAACTATTTATGGCCACCGTACGTTACAAAAGTGCCCATCTCTTCATATCTGTGTAAATAAATGCACACGATTTAGTCTAGGACAAGATTAAATATATAGGTTTCTCATTTCCTCCGTGAGGTAACCGTGATGAATAGTTTGAAATATTTCTATATTGGTTTCCTTGCTCAGCATGTATTTTTTTATGGACAAATGATTTCCCCCCTATTAGATCGATGCATTCAGTACATTTGGAATTTGGAAGGCAGTTTATAATGAATATGAAGAAGAAATCTATATTAATGTGGGATTATGCTGCGGTGAGGTCAACATAGCAGATATTCAATTTCCCACTAGTGAAGTATGCAGTTTGATGGAATTGTATCCCTTAAAAGCAAGACAGCTAATCTGGGTTGTGAGGAGTAAACTTCCATAACAGGATGAGAACATAGAATAAATGCAATATTCATTAATACTTTCATCAATTGAGATCCTTCATTTATGTAAGTGGCTTGAAGGCTAGCGTTTTTTTCTTTCCATAATGCATTAATTCATGCTTCATAAATCTAAGAAACTTGTTATTAAATTAAAGTATCTATTGAACATATGATAATATAATTTGATTCGTCTATGTTGTTTTTTCAAAATTTATTGACGTCATTTTGGACGCTAGTTTATTACAGAATACGGAACTGTGTCGCGATCTGGTCTTGTAGATAACTAACACTATGTTTCTTGAATAAGTTAAATACAAAATAAGATGAATGCATCCACGTTCAAAGCGATTTCATATGGCTGTAGATGTTTTTGTTTGATGTGCTGATCTGCTTTATGCGGAGAGTTGAAAGAATAATCTCTAAAATAAATGGCTACCTCAAGTAAATTTTTAATTCCTTCAAAAATAGCTGGACAAATTTCTCATTGTTAGAGGATTTTTTTTTTATCGAAAATCATTACATCCCAAGCAATGCGGGATTTACCCTAATATATAGGGTACTACAAGGAGTGAAAGTGAGAGAAAAATCCGAGTATATTGAGGGATAAGGAAAGAACAAAGCATGAACGGGATCAACAAAGTATGAATATGTACATAAAGACAAGTAAAAGCAATAAAAATAATCAACAACAAATAATTAATAGATACAAAATGCATTAAGAAATCAATATTAAATAATAAACATTACTGTATCGTAGTTACGAAAAAAATTACTAGGGTGCCACAATTAATTCATTTTTTTTTGTTTTGTTTTATCAATCATTTCACCCCAAGCAGGGAGGTAATGCCACTATTATGCAAAAGGTTACGGAGAGTGAAGAGGAAAGAAAAGAATGGATAAAATTGAGGGCAGAAAGCATAAAAGCTAAATGGGGTTCAAGAGGATAGATGACGACGATTGACGTTGCATTTAAATTTTTGAAGGTTTTAATTATCAAGGAAGCAAGTAAACCGGAGGGAGTTCTACTGATGGGAAGTGTGAGAAATGAAACTGTTGGAATAGAAGTGACGGTTACATTTAATTACTATTTCAACAATAAACGGTTAGGACCTAGATGCCAATCTAGTAACACGCTGAAATTTATCTAATCGGGGCACCAGGGAAAAAAGCTCGTCAGAGTAGTTGCTCTGAAAATATTTGTTGAGAAGACAGAGGAAAGCCCCGTCGCGTCGGTAAGAAAGTGAGTGAAATCGGGATGCCAGGTCAGGGTCGATTACGTTACTGATCCTCCTTTTGATTTTGTCAAGGTCCTAGAGATGAGTAGCAGGAGCAGCAAACCAGATATGAAGCAGTATTCAATATACGGGTGATTTTTTTAATATGCAAGATGAACTCTAACGAAAAAAATAATTCTCTGGCATAGAGACCCAAATGTCCTTGCCGCAGCTATTGATCCGATGTAGCCGTTCCATTTCAAGTCAGTTGAAAAGGTGAAGCCAAGAAGGCGCAGTGCGTTGCTATTCAGAAGTCTAGCGTCAACCATGGTAACTGATCCTGTCATTTTCAAAATACCTACTTGGAATTAATGACATCAGGAAGATAATTGATGAAAATCAGAAACAGCGTAGGATTCAGGATAGAGGCTTTGGGAATACTCTCGTTCGTATGAAAGTATCTGAAAACGAACAAGTTAAAAAACACAAAAAAAAACTTCATTTTACGATTTAAGAGGATCGATTGGATTAAATCAAACAATCGTCATCTAATACAATATTTCTGGTGCTTGCGTAGAAAACCAGCATTTCAAACACTGTCAAAAACCATCGAGATATCTAGAACCTCACTTGAGCTTCGCCGTTATTGTCAAGAGCAATATATATATATATATATATATATATATATTTGTATATTTTCAGTAGACAGTATGTAAGCAAATTGTTTATAAAAGTTTTTCATTCGACTTTTTGATATTTTTTAATTTTTGGAAATCATCTTCGAATACGTCTTAACAACATCGCCCACGTGACGACTACGTGATCATATTTAAACAGAACGCTGATCTGTATAAAATTTCAGTTATCTGTCTGAATTAGTTGGGCTCTTATGTCCATCGTCTTTTGTGTTAAATTGTTATAAGTTATAATGTTAATTATGTTTAAATGAAAATGTCCATGAAGATGGTCTTAAATAGACCGAAACGTCCGACGTCGACTTTATTTTAACATTAATAATGCATATTCAGAATTTTGCTTTTTTTCAGTATTTTTCTTTCATACTGTCGGATTTATATCCATATATTTGCTTACATATATATATATATATATATATATATATATATATATATATATATATTTAATAATGGTTAACACACATAAGTGGCAAACCTGGCTAAACGGGAGCCATATTGTTTGTCCGAGAGGAGGATGTGAAAATCATGATGTTTAATGGCGAATCTTTGTAAGAATTCTGTCGATAATTTACTGTGGATGATCTAGCGATTAAAACAATTTTTATACATTTTTGTTTTAGTAAATTGTTTTCTCTTTTATTAAAGTCACATTTTAAAATCACAATTGTGGTCAATCACGTTACGGCGAGCAACTAACGTATTTAATCTGTAATTTTGTAAAAGATCTCTTTTGTATTTCTATAATAATTTATTTTCATCCCTTGAGGTTTCTCCGATGTATTCATTGCAGCAGTTATTACCGATAATTAAATTCCTAAAGTAGTAAATTCCTCCGACAAGTTTAAGCTAAATAACTTGTCTTGTATTAAGTCTTATATTGCTTTAAACATAAATTTGACAATTATTTATGTTGTAATTAGGTCATTTTTTCAATATTATTTTGATATTTTTAGTGTGTAGATTAATATATGTAATTCGTTGGGTTTCTCAGGAAGGGCAGATTTTCTATTTTGAAATACTTTTTGAGATCTTTGTTTCGCATTGAAAATGATAATATTTAGGTTATTAGAGGTGTTATAAATATTTTTTAATGTATTTCTCCTTTTCGTGTAAATATCGGGTGCTGCAAATACAAAATACTCTTAAATAGAATTTGAAGGTTATTCCAGATTTTATTTTGTTGTAGTGAGAATAGAAATTTATGATATCATCTGTTTTAACTTACTGATAACGCGTTGGAGGATGATATCTAGTAAAAAGTATTGTTTGTTTCCTTTTCATATGTACATTCTATCGTATGTTCGACTTTGTTTAGTTTATCCATAAAAGCAGCCAAATCAGGGTATATATTAATATCAGCTAATAAAAATGAGCTTTTTACCATAACATTGATCCTTCTCTAGTTCAACTGCTGATGTGTTAACGATTATTTTTGAAAGCGACAATCAAGCTTTAGATAAAAATGGTGCTGTTGCTTTGGATATCTTGAAGGTTTTGACAAGGTTAGCATACTGGTTTTTTTCACTAGTTGAAAGGTTATGATATTTCTGGTTGCATTTTTGAACTGAATCGATCTTTCTTATTAAATCGAGAAATGTAAGTTGTCTTGAACGGCTACTCTTCTAGATCTTTTCCATTAATGTAGGTCTTTCGAGTTCTCTATCCGTGGACTTAAGTTTTTTTCCTAATTTTCATCAACGACCTTCCTGGTGGTATCAGTTCTAAGCTCATTATCTATACTGATGCCAAATCATTCGATAATGTCAACTTGTTAACTGATCTAAACAAAAAAGGACCTACATTTTTTTGTTAAAGAAGGTCTTCTGAATTGTAACCACTCCAAAGAAAAACTTCTCTCTGTTAATCCTCTGAGAGAACACGTTTTGCCTTACATCATCAAGGCTAATGCTAACCTCCTGTCATGAAGTGTAACCCGTTGCATCTTCTATGCTTAGCGTTTTACGCTGGCATGAATTGTAAAGATTATATCCTATCTGGACTGTAGCTAGAAATGTTGGTTCTATGTCTCGTGCTAGACATTTTTCTTTTCCCGAAAAATATCTTACAAATTTATACGTTTATTATTCTTCTAAGCTTCGAATATTGCTGCCACATATAGTAAGGAACTCCTGCTATATATTTAGAGATCATTGATAATATCCAAAGGAGAATGTTTGTGAAGCGGCATCTCGATTTCAGTCACTTCGCGGTGATATACCTTTCCTATTACCTTTCTATAAAAACTTTCATGGCATTTTTTCTAATGATCTCTACTCGAAGGCACCTTTCTTTTGTCAGTTTAAGAGCAGTTCTAAGTGGAAGGCTCGGTTGAGTAATGCATAACGACTCAAATTGAGGAATCGGTAGAGCCGAGTTCGAATTCCAGTTAAATCCATTACATTCACTTACGTGCTAATACTCTTGGGAAAGGGATGAATCCTCGTCTCTCCTCTAGTTATGGGAAACAGTACAACACTCCAGGTTCTATAGCGTTGAATGTCAACTGGTCTACTGCAGAAAGAAATGGCAACCTACTGCAGGGAAAAAAATCTGCCGCGTGCATCGCTCATGGAAAATGACTGACTACTTGGACTGCAAGATCTCATCATTTTACACTTGAAATGGCGAGATGTAATCGTGAATATTTGATTCAATATATTTAACACTTTTCTTCATTTTGAAAGTGCATTAAAACAAAAATCGTTTTCTTTTTAAAAGGCATCTTTTCACACCTGCAAATTCTTCCACAATTAAAAATTTCGCTTCTCTAATAAATCTCATTCTTGAAACAACGCACACAGCATAAAAGACTTATCCCCCAAAATATATCTCGCTATCAATTTTCTCTCCTCAACAACCTACGTTCAAAAACAAGACTTGTCTTTTTAACAAGTCTCACATTAAATCAGACTTTTCCAATGATTATCGCCTTTTCAATAGCTCTCTCTCTCTCTCTTCTTCAATAAATATAGTATTCCAAAATTATGCGCCTACAATTCATACAAACATATATATGCATATAAACACCCTTATCCAAAATGCCCATACATACATATATAAATTCACATATAAATGTCCAAGTTCATCTACGTTTTTGTGTACATACGAACAAGCACAGCATCCATGTGTTCATACATTCATTTCAAAAACAAAAGTAATATTTTCCCTTTTTATATCGTTATTTCTAAATATATTTAGTTAAATTGAGGTGGTTTTTATGTCTACATTTAAAAACCAACTCGTTATGTTTGTTCAGTAATATGTCCGGATCTTTATGCCTTATTATTAGGATTTTCTCTTTTATTCACAAGTTACACCGGTCTCTGAAGTATTGTGTATTTAGGCAGCAATACTTCATTTATGCACGTTTCATTAAAAACTACAGACAAGGTAATTAATTTTTCTTGTGTTCGAACAAGTGCTTTCTTTTTTGGACACAGACTGTCCAAATGTTCTATAGTTCCGACCTCTTTCGGCTATACTTTTAGTCATTATCAAGGATGATTTTATTTTTTTAGTTTAATTGAGTGTGTGCGTTATGTGTATGTTTTAGTGTGTTATAAAGATGTTTTATTTTCGGAATACGGTTAGCACATTGTGGCCTTGTTCGAAGTAAATATTGTTAAGTGTTAGCTATTTCTTTTTTATTATTAGGGCTTCCATTATTTTTAATTATTTTTACAGGTGGATGAGGTTATTATGTTTGTGTTTTCTACTAGTATGTTTCAAATGGCGTCTAATAACTTTGTGTGTGTGTTTAAATGGGCTCTAATAGAGCTATTGTCAGATAGGTGTAACATAAGGGGTCTGGACAAGATTGTAGTTGTGCAACCAATGTAATTATTTATGAATTCGGTTTTATCAGGAACACAGTTCTATTAAGGGGCATTTGAACTCATAGATAATTTTCGTTCATTGTAATTTTGACTTAGCTGGTGTGTTATTATTTTTGAGGATAACGTTAGCTGTCTCAAATTTTTTTAATTTGATTTCTTTTTATTCGGGTTAATTGGGGTAGTGCATTATAGAGAAATATTCTATTTTTCGTCTTTGAAACAGCGTTCTTCCCATGTGTTATCTGTGCATTATTTTTTAAAAACAACATAAGATATACTTTGTGGCCCCATGTGCTGGAAAACCAGCGAAACTTAAGTCGCCATCAAAACGTAGGTATATATATATATATATAATGAGAAAATATATATTACTAAGTTTATAAAAAATAAAAATTTACTGAATCAAAGAAATGAAATAGCTTTTCTTTGCCGTCATGCTCAAAAAATTTCCTTAAATCATATTTAAAAATAAAAAAAAAAAATGGGAGCTGGTAATATACATACTTATATTTGATATGAAAAAATAATTTTAAATAATTTAAGTAATTCTGTTTCATTTACTTGTTTTAAAAAGAAATATAGTCTATTAGTAATTAAGAGTAAAAATATTTTAAAACTGTAGTTAAATAAAATGTATTCTAACCCAAACATCCCTAGAAAGAATAATTAATTATACAAGTACGAAAAAATGCCGAAAAACATTTTGCCGCTAAAAAAAAACGGACGACATGCTTTTAACGGATGTCAGAATTCGTTGAAAAATAAACCCCTGCCCTCCTTAAACTTTTTCAAACGTAACTCATAATTGATGCAACAATAATTAATAAAAATGAACACGCAACTGCCCCTGTCTGAATGATTGGATTTCTCTGTATCCTTGGAAACAGGAAATTATGGATTTATATATGCGTTTAAAACTCAGTAAATTTAAATATAAGTTACTCCAATATTCGCTTGAAGATGAAACAGAACTAATGCTTTTAATTTAATTATAGAATTAAATTTGAAGTTTTTAGCTTCAGTTTTTGAAACTTGGTTATTACTATGTAGTGAAGAAACCATATTTTAAATCAGTTAAGTTATAATATTTATTTCCTTTAAATTTACATTGAGCACTTTTTTGAAAAATAAAAATAGAAAATATCAATAAGAACACCGGATTATATATCTTACTGTTCTTTCTTTTTATTTATATATACTTATATATAATGTATAAATATTTAGCGGTTTTCTAATGTTGTTAATTCGTGCTATGAATATAGTATTTATTTTTGTTGTTTTTAATATGAACGAATTAAGCATTCAGAGTATAGCACAATTTCGATTAACACCTAATATATATATATATATATATATATATATATATATATATATATATATATATATATATATATATTTAGGTGCATACACATGCACACAAGCGCAAACACAACGCTGACACACAAATTTGAAATACATTTAACGATGCACACATCAGGAAATTTATTACTTGTTATGATATTCCCTGATGGTAAATCATGTGACATCACGAAGGACTGACATTTCTAAAATATCTTGTGGCTTTTGGATAAAAATTTTCATCCCTAGCAAACATCTTTCCCCTAAAAATCATAAAAAAAATAAAGCAAATTTTAATTCTACTTCATTCAAAATAAATAACCTGCTACAGTATTTTGCGCATCCGTTCACTTTTAGATTATATCAACGGCTAGCTCGACACTTTAGAACGTGATTGCCGCCATATTGCATTCTGCTTCAAAGGCTACGCTCTTTTGCTTCCCCTGAACCTTCATACTACCTGTCATTTATCTCAGATTTAATTTTCAATAAATCCAAGTACATTATTTCAGCAAAATATAACAAACATTTCATAAATTGCATGACAAAACGCAAGATCTCTTCAACTAAATAATATCTCGCCAAAAGACTCGAGTTTATTAACCAACGTATTGTTATGGTGTGGAACCATAGAAAAATAACGCGGACTCGAATATAAGGTTAAATAGTATATTTTCGGAAACGTAGTACAAAGGTAAATGTGGACTGGAGAGTACTTTCTCTCACTGATACCCTGACTCATTTATTCACTCACTCTATGGCTACTACTCGGTGATCCTCACTTGGTGACTTCCTTTACTCAGAGTTGGTAGCCATATTATGTAGGTGTGCAAGAGTCCATTTGTAGGTAGGTCCCCACAATACGACAATACGTATCATTCTTCATCACGTCTGTATTCTGTCACTCCAGATGCAAATCAGATGACTTCAACATTCACTATTGCTAAACAGAGAAAACTCAATAATTATTTTATTTATTGTCAGGCATTTGGAAATTCATGTTTTTCTCGAGAACTGAATGGCTGTTAATATTCCAATAAAAAAAAATGAATTAGTCAAACACACACAAGAAAATGATTTTGTAACTTAAAAACTAAACCGCTTATGTGTCTGTCTATATTTCTGAGATGAGATATTATTTACATTATTCGGACTATTGTCCTCATCTTTGTCGCCATATTTATTAAAATGTTTCGGCGTTGGTTAGATTCAGTGACAAGACCCAAAGAGTGTGAGTTCAATACCCCTTTAAGGTAGTAGAGAACGTAGAGAGGGGAATTAAAAGGTGATAACTGATATCTGACATCCATTAAACATGGCACGGGGAACTAGAACAGTCTACCCCATTGAGCGAAATAAAGGGTTCAGTTCGACATTCCAATTACCTGAAGAAGGACGGAGCGTACAACGGCTGAAAGCTTGTAATAAATATGGCGACAAAGATGAGGACAATAGTCCGAATAATATAAATTGTAAACTCTCATTCTTTTAATGAATACGTAGAAACTAAAATATAACACAAAAACAAGCAAACTTTTAGTTAAATTTAATATAAATTGAATTGAATAAATAACATGGAATAACATGGGATATTATGATATTAAGAATAGATTATTACAAAAACGCAATCACTAATATTTCATTTTGTTATTCAAATATGAATTACTTATTGATGACTAATTTGACTTATTCTATGTGAGGGAAAGAATAAGATATAAGCATAGTAAGCAAGATTGAATGAAGTAGCAAACCCATAGATAGATTAAATGATTCAATTCGATTTATTGAAAAGTTTAAGGAGTTTACCATCGAAAACCATATAATAAAAGCGTACATTTATTTAAAAAATAAATATGATGAAAAATATTGAAGCTAAAATGCAGCCTGGAATTTACAGGATTATTTGCTATAGCGGCGTTCTCAGAAAGGTTCAATATTTCATCTGCTTACAAGACGCAAGTGAATAGTCTTCTTAAACTGAAGAAATCCGACCACGTGTAAAGATTCAAGTTTCCACTTTGCTCGTTACATAGACTGGTCATTAATTTTTAGACAGATAAATATCATCACTTTTTCCAGATTTTACCTTTTTACATAAGTTCAGTCGTTTACACGTCTATCTCTTATAGAAAAAACAATTCATACTTGTAACATTATTATTTAGACAGACATGGATTTCATTTTCTCTAGGAAGTTTACACAGGGTTTGATGTTTTTTCTAACTTGGTCACGTTGATCTTTACATATAAGATAGTCACGTTGATGGAACTGAAGGGAAACCATTTTTGTTCCAACACACCTTCTGCTCATCATATGGGACACTTTGACAAGGTCTGAAAATGTCACATGTAGCCGGCTGTTCTTTTTGCACTCTTTTATACCGTATCCTATTGAATATTAACTATAAGAAAATTGTGTAGATTTCAAAAGATTTAGAATTCCTGTTCCAAAAATGAAAAACAACAATTTTAAATTTTTAAATGTTTTCGTTCAATATTTGTTTGCAGAATTAACCAAAACGCCTTCATCAATTTAATGAAAATATACAACCTTTACCATCAAAAAAGAAATAAGGGAGTTTTCTCACTCAAAGTAGAAGTCAACATGAATTTCCTAAAGAACAGGAAACAATTTCATATTTATAATAATTCTTCTGAACATTGATTAAAATTGGAAATAAATTGTTCAGTTTATTAATCAAATACTGATTACGGAGTTATACAGGGTGTCCATAAAGTTTGGGTGCACTTTAAAAAAATTATAACTATTTCTTTTTGTGATAGAAATAATTTGTAAAAAGGATTAGAAAAAAAGTAAATCTATATTTTTTAATGTTTTATTGAATTTTTTTTAAAGTTTCCACATGTCCTCCATCATTAGCAATACAAAGGGTAATACGATTTTGCAGTTCCCGGAAAACATTGGCCAACTGATTTACAGTAATGCCTGAAATCACATTAGTTATTTTCGCTATACTTAAAACTAGGTACATTAAACTTTATAACATTTTTTACAGATTATTTCTATCGCAAACAGCAAATACAAACAAAGTTATAAATTTTTAAACTGCACACGAACTTTATGACCACCCTGTCTATCTATATATTTATCTCTCTCTCTCTATATATATATATAAGTGAACATAGAACTTTTATATTTACACGCGCTCTATCTCTGATATTGAGCACTTTATCCCATAAACATAGCATACCTTAAGACTATATTTTCTTCATATATATATATATATATATATATATATATATATATATATATATATACATTTGTAAAAAGGGTTATTGGCACATCCTGTATATGAGGGAGAACGTATGGGGTTATGAAAAGTCTTTGAGCGATCGGCTAGTGAAATCGCACCAGATAGAACAAACCAACTCTTAAAACTACTGATTATTGAAATTCCTGAGAAAACTTGCTTAGAAAAGCGTATTTGAAATACAATTCCTTTCGAGAATTAAGTCGATAGTGATTAATTTCTTATTAAAACGTTAAAATCTCACCAACTGTAAAGATTCAGTTCAACATTTTGCTCTTTACATACTCAGATCACTAAGGTTCAGATGCACTTTATATTATCAATTTTCCAGATGTTACCTTTATATATAAATTCATATGTGTACTGCCTGTCTTAAGCAATTAATAATTGTCATCTTATTATTTACACAGACAACACGACAGGATATTAGGGAAACTAATATGTTTTAGCAAAATAAAGAGTGTTTTCAACATTCGTTTGCGAAATTATCCAAACTCTTTCTTCTCTTTAATAATAATAATAATAATAATAATAATAATAATAAATAAATAAATACAAAAAATATGTTATTTTTTTGTTTTTGGTTTTAGTTTTCCCGCCAAATTTTTGAATAGAATAAAAAAAAGGAGAAATGATGCATAATCAAGAAGTAATAGTCACAAATTTACTGAAAATTCTTTTTTTCTTTTATTTTTGTTCGTTAATAAGATGCAAGCAAATAATCTGTTAAAAACTTGAGGAAAATTTACCCACAGGAAGATTCATTTGTACATATTGCTATATATGTAGGGGGTCAACAACAAATTTTAGGACGCACTTGTTAATATCTGTCTTTTTCAGGTATATAATTAAATGAATTTAATGATTAATATTTTTCATAATTCTATTAATCTTGTAAATATTGATTTAGGGAATATTTGAAACGTAGAAGAATATTTTTCTTCAAAAAATTAATTTTTACCAACGATGGTCATAATTTTCAAAGTTCAATATTTATGTGTGCACGCGGTGTGTGTGTATGTGTGCACATATTTTGTATGTGCGTATTTGTACACGCATGTGTAATGGTAATATTAGCCATTTCCTTATAAGGAAACATTTGTCATTTATTGACCGTCCAGCCAGTATTGCTTTCGGTTGAAATTTATAAAATCTTTGTCTTAAAACAGTTTTCAGGAAAATAGTTCTCTCATGACCAGTAAATTATATCGTTCTTTTTTCAGATATTTATGGGCGTTACTTTAGCAATATTTTATTGGATGAAGTGTGGAACATAAACATCTGAGTTATTCATTGTGTTCTTTTCAAGTTACACTTACTATCTATTTTTCATTTTAGTGATGTCTTTTCTGTTATCTGATACAGTTATTTATTTGTGATACTGCAGCGCCAGTCAACACGATTCAATGAAGTATGATCTTTGTCAATACCTACAGGGTTCATTCGACTAAAGCAATTTGTAACCATGCTTATGAGAAAGCAGTAGTATACAACTGACTGTTTACATATTTCCAAACTTGTCCAGGCACCATGAATAACTAGTTTTTTATGAACCTGAATCCACTATACTCTTGCCATGAAAGGGCTATGGCACTTCTGAGTTTCTCTACCCAGGAAAATGAAAGCCTTAATCTCAAACAATGCTCAAATTTCTTTATCTTTTCAATTCAGTGGAACCTCAGCCATTGCCTTTCAGCAACTTTAAGATAATGAAATGTAGGGTATTAAATCATTATATGATCAGTTTGTGAGACATTGTAGAAATCAAGGTCTATGCTCATTTGCCACGCCAGAATCTTAAAACAACTTACCATTTTTGCTGCGTTCATTTTAGATTAGTTTCTAATCAATCTAAGCACATTATATGACCTTAATACAGCAACGTTTTCTTAAATTGCATCAATAAAAGCAAAATATCGGCAACTAACAAAAATGTCGACAACTGACTTGAGTTTTTATGTCAAAGAAGAAACGCAATGGCATTCATGATTTCTAAACATTTCTTTATCCAGTCTGCATCCTGTCAATCCAAATGCCAAGCGTATGTATTCAGCAACCACAAGTCCTCAACAGAGAAACCATTCAAAAATTTATACTGCGAACTCAATATATATATATATATATATATATATATATATATATATATATATATATATATATATATGGCCTCCCGTCGTATTCGACGTATGAGTGTTTTTAATTTTAGTTTTTTATTCCTGTACCTGTCCCTATCGCCTTAAATCTCTCGCTAGTGGACTTGATGCTCGGGTGGAATAGCAAATAATGAACACAGAACTGAATTACAGACTATCCACACGGATGATTTGTTTAGAGTGGTGAAGTTTTGTGTAAAACCATACACACTTATTGGAAGTGCTGATAACCAAGAAGTTGGTGCAAATATTTGCCAGGAACACAATGAACAACACCCCTCAGGTTTTATTATCACGGAGTTATACCTCTCCGGTACTACCAGTACACAGAAGAGTGCAAGCTTAAAGTTTATAGGGTACTTGTATTTCCGTTGGAAAACGATACAAGCTTAAACTTTATATGATACATATTTTCCATTTAAAAAATCATAAAGTGTAATGAAAAAGAAATATGATTAAAAATGAGTGAAGGTGGAAGCGCGGTGGATTGTATTTTTGTTTATGTAAAGTCTCTATATTTCAGGGGAGTAACACTGAACAGTATATAAGCTAACGTTTAATAATATCAGGATATAAAAAAATAAAAGTCTAGATAGACAGAGAAGATAAAAGATGAGACATTTTTTTTTTAATTTAAAGAAAAAAAGAACGCCGTGTAACCCGTTACATATTAATATGCGCTTAAATGGTTATTGTTGAGAATGAATCTTTTTTTCCCCAGTAAACACAGGCTACATCGGTTGCTGCGGCCGGTTAAGGGTGTAGTTTTAGTGACGAAATTTTAATCTACTACCGGTGTATAGTCATGTGTTTTAAATTTCCAGTAAAATAGTGAGTGTGCCGTGACATTTGAATATAGTGTATTGATAAGAGGCGTTTTATGATGGCAATACCAAATTTTCTAATGGTTTGTAAGTTCTTCTATCGTGAATGTCGTATTGCTCTGAAACTCCACTTACGGGCGTCGGATTTTCTCTCCAACGCCCAGGCGTTGTCCCGAAGGACATTATTTGTGTTAGGTGGTCCGTGCCAGATGATCTGGTTGACGAACTCGGTCTTACGAAGCAGGAAGCTCGCTCAATATGGCCTTGGCGGTCCGGGGTGAAGCCTCAGTAATGAGGATGATTCGGAGGGCCTTCTGGATCGCCAAAAGACTTTGCTTGGCGGGCTTGGAAAAATCTCCAAACTGCGATCGTTGTGATAGGTATTTGGAGACCCTGGGTCACGCATTATTTCATTGCAGGTTCGTAGTCCCGTTGTGCATTTTATTGAAGGCATCATTGTTCTCGTACTGCGTGGAAAGCTTTTCGTCCTCGAGGCCAGTTCTTTCTGTAGCAATGTGGTACCGCTGTTGACGAAAACTTGCTAGGTATTATGAGATTCGTGATCTGGATGACACGTCAGAAGAGATTCTATGGGGACGAGAAGTTCAATTCTTCCCAACTGATCTTGTAATGTGAGCATCAGCTTAAAGTTAAGATTAGCACGGAAAGGCGGTGGATCCTTCCATCAAAATTTGGCAAAAGGTGAGTGAGTCTTTCGCGTTTGTGTCGAGTTAAAGGGGCTGACTTGGAGTGAAACTTTGATGCCGGTTAGGGATTAGGACATTGTTCTCTCTGCTTTGAACATTGGCTAACTCTGACCAAATTTAGACTAGTTTAGGGTTGTTTACTTTCTTCTTTCAAGTTAATTTAGCAAAGGGATGTATATTTAATGGCCCCTTTTATTTCTCTCTCTATTTTATTGTTTAATTTCCCTTCCCTCCCCGTCTAGGTGAGTAGAGACAGCAGTTTTCTTGTGGATGCGGGGCGACTTTTGTTTTTTTCTGGTGTAATTTTTGAATTTGTTGTTGTGTTTTAATGAGTGTATGTTTAAATGAGTGCATGGGATGAATGACTGTTTATAATATTAAAGTTCCGCATTGATGTCGTCCAGTTAACGGATGTTTCTACCATAATTAAGGATTGCAGGGGGAAGTTATTACTAAGAATATTTGATTTAGTTTCTTGTAAATAGTTTTGTTGATATATGTAAATACACATTAGGGTTAAATTGTTATTTTATTTCTCCCACAGAGAAGAATTTTATATATGGCGACTAGTTAAGACTTTCATAGAGACATGAGGTATTATGGGGGATGTAGTAAGAATGGTAAGTAAGAATGGTAAGTAAGAAAGTGTTGCTTTGGTTTAAGGAATATTGTCGTATGTTTGGGTCTTTAACTGTGCCTAGCTAAGTTTAAATTTAAGTCAGAAGAAGATTATCCTTTTCCCCATCTCCCTTTGTAGCCTAGTGTCAAATTCTGTAATTATATATACAAATACATATTGTCTACCCTCTTGTTTTTAGAGTCTCGGTTTGGGACGTGAATGGACTCATTTTCAGACCAGTGCTGTTAAACGGAGAAACCTTTTTTTTTGGATATTATTAAGAACTTTTCCCAAATAAAGACATTTGTTGATTTAATTTATTTTCCTTTATTCGTTTTTTGTTTTATTTAATTTGTGATTTTTTCTTTTCAGTCTTTGTATTCAGTTTTCCCGTCGGCTTTGGCCGCCATCTTTATTTTTATTTTTCTGGTCTGACAAAAGTATTACCAAACTACTGTATTTTGTATATATTTATAGTTTATTTTAATTTTATTATCGACGAAATTTCAAAAGAACTTCAAAAACTTTTAAAAAGAAATCCTACTTTTGTTAATTGTTTTGTAATTTTGAAGAGTTTAATTTTTCTTCCTCTTTTCTGTCCTATTTATCAGTTTTCTCATCGGCTTTGGCTGCCATCTTTAGTTTTATCTATTTTAGTAGAATCTTACCAGACTAATTGTTTTATTGCGTTGTTTAATTTAGTCTTCTATTTCTTATATACCTTATTTGACCTATTTTTAAGAACCTTCAAACGAAATACATTTTTGTTATTTCCTTGATATTTGAACAGTTTATTATTTATTTATTTTCTAGTCAGTTGTTAATTGTTTAGATTCCCCTCCGCGGTTTCGGCCAACTGTTTATATTAGGGTTAACGTTTAGTTTTCCCAGACTTCTATTTTAATTCGGCTTTATTTCTTACAACAATTGCTTTTAGTCTAATCACTCTTTTTTTATGTTTTTATTTTTTTAAATAAAACCTTTTTTGGTTTAATTCTTTTTTTCATGTTTAATTATGAATTAGGTGATTTAGCTAATTAAAAAATTGTTTATCCTGGTTGAAACAGTTTTTTTTTCCTTTTATTGTATTCTTACATTTTGTATTTTCTGCCCCACCTCTAAGTTGATTTTTTTCTTTAACGTTCTATTTTATAGAAGATATCTACATTTTATTTCCAATCGTAAGTATTTACCAGTTGGTGTCATTCCTCCTCTTCTTCTACCATCCCCATTTTATTTTTTCACAAGTTTAAAAAATAATAATAATATTGGCCCACTTCGATAAAAGTTTTCTCAAGATGACCGACAAAGATAGTGGGAAAAGATCTTTTCCCTGTCTGCTTCTAAGGAAGAATCACCTGATAAAAAAGAAATCAAATAAACGGGGTAAAGCAAGATCCGAATTCCCAATTAAGGAAAGTTATGTGTTTACTAAATAGATTAGTAGTACAAAAAGTAAAGTACCGACAAATGCTAGAAGCTGAAAAAGTATTATGGACAAGGATATGCCGAAAGAAATGGGGGTACCAGTGAAAACGACACCCGAGTAACCGTCCTTATGTTTGAAGTCCTCACCCCAGATTCCAGAATTTTATATAGGTCTAAAATATTCGAACATCTTGTAAGAGATGGACTTTTAGAAGATAATAATGAATTATCAAAGTTCAGAAGGAAAATGGTATCAGTCTTCGTGGAGAACAAGCGTACAAGCAAACTTTGTCGCTGAACGAAAGACAGTGATTCATGTATTAATGTCCCTTGAGGTTAAATCCCAAAGAGTAATAAAAGGAACTTTTCTTCATGTGGAACGTACAGCTGCCCATTACCGAAGATTGTCTTGAGATGGCGAGTCGAGAACTGATAACAAAAACCTCAATATAAGAAGTGAATATGAAGGTCCAGCTTATCAGTATTCAAAGTCAAATTTTGGGAGAGAACCTATCTGCTTTCTTCAAACAGTATGGCCAAAGATTAGATGTGACCTCGTACAATTTGAACAGGTGATAGAACTTTGATATCATGCTCATTCCTTTGGCCTTCGTCTCCGTCCCCAACTGATGGGGTGTGGAGAGACTGGTCACCTTTCCTCCTCTCGTTCAAAGAAGAAAGTCTCTAGACTTCCATCCCAGCCGACCCAAATCCCTCTCTGGTCGTATAGGATAGTTCCACGGCACCTGTAATAGGGAACCGTTGTTGACAAAGCCTCGGTTGGGTCCCGTCTCATATTTCCACTAAAACCGACGCCTTCCGCAAGGAAGAATGTAAATGACGTGTCGTTGGTAGGGGGAGAGAGAGAGAAGAGACGAACAGCAGGCCCTAAAGCTAGAAGGGACAAGAACATCTACAGCAATATTCGGTCGCGTCAGATTTTTTTCAGTATTTGTTCTGTACCAAAGTTCATCCAACACAAGGCGAAATAAATAATCAAGGTAGTAGGTTGTGAGGCGTTGTATGCACATAAGAAAAGTCAGTAGGTGTATTGTGAAGTTTTATAGGAAATAAAAAGGCGAAACCTAGAATTGAAGCGGTCAAGTTTTTAGTGATATGAAAACATCCTGCCGAAAGTTTTTTTCCACAAAAGTGTAGTTCTTGGAAAGAAGTTCTCTGCGTGGTACTTCTGGCTAATGAATTACGAAGGAAATGAAGATGATTCACCATTGTGTACGTGTGAACGCAGCTTCCATTTGAAAAGATTAGGGGATGTGTAAAAAAGAAGGAAGCTCGTTAAAACAGAGGCTATGGAAATATCGATAAACCAAGGAAATGTTGCAATGTTTCCTTTGTGGGTAAGGGATTGTAGAATAATTTTTTTTCATCCAAATTACTTCTTATACACTTTTGAAAACAGACAAGAGAGTT
Source organism: Acanthosepion pharaonis (assembly GCA_903632075.3). Taxonomy (NCBI): domain Eukaryota; kingdom Metazoa; phylum Mollusca; class Cephalopoda; order Sepiida; family Sepiidae; genus Acanthosepion; species Acanthosepion pharaonis. The sequence goes on along the minus strand of CAHIKZ030001826.1, from coordinate 550,798 downwards.
TTGACAGTTCCAGCACAGATTTGGCAACAATAAACTATTTTTGGTCTGAATTAACCTTAGAAAAGATAGAGTATAGCAGCCTGCAATAAATGGGACCTGAAAATCATTTAAAATGTAAAAGTGTACAATTAATAGACGAAGTGTTCTTAAGAAGTTCGAATTTGGAATATTTTCTCATAAGCTGATAAGTAAACACTCCTAATATATATATATATATATATAAGTAAAGGAATCAAATCCCACTCAAAATTCTGCTACCATGAAAAATGTATATCAGTCTCATTATTCAAATAACATACACCGCATGAAAATGCTTTATCCCTCAAAAGAAATCTTCCTGTTTTGCGATCAATTTCTTCTCCTCAGCAATCTAACCTCCAAGACAAGAGTTGTCTTTTTAACAAATGACTCCTCTTCACAGAATATCTCGTTCATATTAAATCGTACTTTTCCAATGGATATCACCGTTTCAACAACTCTGGCTTCTTCAGTAAACGACGTCTTCAAAATAAAAGCATGACTATTAAACAAATATTGACTCATAAAACAGAACCATCTCACAAAAAATTAAACCTCTTCAAAATTTCCCACTGTTTCAACAGGTCTGAACATCTTGAGAAATCTCTCCTTCTCCACAATATGGCTTCTTAAAAAATCAAACGCCTAAACCTATGGCTCTCTTAAAAATCTCGCTTCACAAACAACTGTCATCATCCCACAAATATTACATGTGCATGTCTCTTATCCACAACAAATATTGCATTGCAAAATTCAAATTTCGCTTTTTCAAAATAACTCATCTACTCAACAAGTCTTTATTCTTGAACAAGTGTTATCTTCAAATCTTTCATCGTGAATAAATGACGCTTTCCTTACATCAACGCTCCTTCGAAAAATCTCGCCTCTTTCACAAATTTCGCTTCATCAAATAAACTCGCCTCAATTAAAAAGCTGGGCTTTTTCACAAATCTCGCTTCATCAAATAAACTTGCTTCAACTAAAAATCTCGCCTCTTTCACAATTCTCGCTCCATCAAATAAACTCGCCTCAATTAAAAATCTCGCTTCACGAATATATCTTGTATCCATTCCAATATTGCATCTGCAAGTGTTACAAAAAACCTTCTTCTCGATAAATATTATTTCTTTACTAAATTTTAAGCCGGAAACCTGTCTCGTTCCACGAACTATTATTAAATCTCGTCTCTCCAACCGATGCAGACGTCGGGATATAATCTCCTTTCACAAATAAATTTCGTCACATCAAACAAGTCTGCATCCTTACATCATTTCACTTCACAAAGTTTCACTTCGCCCTCAATTTTGCTTATCCAGTAATTCTCATTTAGACAAGATTCAATTTTCGAAATCTTCTTTACACTAACACATCTCGAATCTTTAAAACCTATTATTTCGTGGATAAATCCTGCTTCCCTACAAATACCACCTTTACAACAAATCACACACAAAACGCCGTTCTCTTACATTAACTGATACCTTAACAAAATCAACTCCTCCAAATACATATATATATATATATATATATATATATATATATATAAATTTTATGAGAACAAAACATAAATACTATGCAAATATCTTCTATATTTTGTTCTTGCTTTTACTTCTTCCCAAAATGTTAAAAGGAATTGAAAAAAGATTAAATAAATCATGACTAAGTACGATATAATTGTAACATTCTTATGTAAACAGACGACAGACAGAATTTTCCAACAATTTCTTCTACTTTTTAATGAAAAAAGAACAAACAATTGACTGCCAAAATAATGATTTATGAAAAAAAACAAAAAACAAAAACTAATCACAGATTCATTGAAAATTCTTAATAAAATATCGATTGACTATTGAATATTGATTGACTATTGATATAAAATTCTATGAGGAAAGACGAAATAAGTTAGAGACTGATTGCGAGAGATCGAATGAAATCAAACAGCAAATTAGAATAAATGAATTAAATTGATTGATTGTATTTATGTAATGTAGAATAGAAGATATTAAATACTTACAGATCTTTCTTCTTCGTTAAGAAGTTGAAAGCAAATAATTTCTTATAATATTGATGAAAGTTTGACAAATTTAAAGATCCATTTGTACACATTGCTCTGCAAGTTTTCAGATTAACTTGGTGATAATTAATTTACACCAAAGATGAACATAATTCCCTAACTTTTCCTGTTAATCTGCGTGTGTGTCTGTATTTATGTATCTGTAGGGCTTGTCCACAAGGGTCAATGACGTATTGTGTACACTCGCTAAAAGTCATTTATGACCATTTAACTGAGAATCTGGTTGCATATAGCTGATAGTTTATATATTTCCAAATATAACATCCCTATTAAAGTCTCGATCTGACGAGACTATTTACGAAGCTGACTCGAGATTTCACGTGAATGTGTTGGTTTTCGTAGCAATTTCCGATGTTGAGAGAAAGTACTTCTGGTGCAGCGTTTTTTATGTTCATTTATTATAACTGATCTATACACTGAGGTGTTTGCTATTTAATATTATTTATATGCTGAATTTTTATGATTGATTCAGCGTAGATGCACTCATTGTTTTCCTTCCAATTCCAAAATGATAGTTTTTATTTTGGAAAGATCTCTCTTCAGTCTTATTGTATGCGTCTGTCTGTATGTGTGTTTGTATATGCATATGTGTGAGCGTATGTGCTTATGTAATGGCAATATTAATCACTTCCTAATAAGTAAATATTCGGAATTTATTAACGGAACAGCCAGTACCGTATTTGACTGAAATTTATAAAATCTTTCTTTTAAAATAATTTTTCAGGAAAGCAGGTTTCTCAAGTCCAGTAATTGTTATCGCTCTTTCTGAATGTGGTTTTCCTTGCTTACTTTTTGTTTGAAGTCATGTGGAACATCAACATCTTCATTATGTCACCATCTTGTCTTCAGATTACAAGTAATATCTATTTAAATAGTTGTTCTTATGGAAATGCATTGCGTGATGTCTTTTCTTTTATCTAGTACAGTTAATTGTAGCGTCAGTCCACATGTTTCAAAGAAGCATGGCCATTGCCATAACCTACAGGATTCACTCGCTTGATCTGGCAAAGATGTATACGGCTGACTGTTTGCATATATCCGAACGTATGTGGCGCTATGAATGACATCCATATGAAAGTCTTGATCTGACGAGATATTTACGAAGCTGACTCGAGGTTTCAGGTGAAGGTGTTGATTTTCGTAGCAATTTTCGTTGTGGGCAAAACTAATTCTGGTGCAGCGTTTCCTATGTTTATTTTCTTCTCCTAAACTAAAGTCATTATAACTGATACACCGATGTATCGGAAATGTTTGATATTTAATATATTTACATGCTGAAGCTTTATGATACATTTAGTGTATGTGCCATCAATGGTTACGTTTTATTTATAGAAAATTTGGATTGTCTATTAAAAATAATGTCAAAATAAATATTGCTACATTAACACCACTGGCGTCTAAAGAAAATATTATCATCAAAATAAATAACACTCTTTCTTCATTAAATATAATCTTCAAAAGAAATATCATCACTTCACAAACTCTCGCATCTTTAGAAACTATCACCTTTAAAATAAATATGGCCTTGTCAAAAGATCAAAAGATCTCGCTACTCCAGCAAAAATCATTTTCAAAATAAATATCACTGCGACAAATTTTTGGCGTCTTCAAAATAAATATCACCTTTTCAATAATCTTCTCTTATTCAGTAAATATCACTTTTAAAATAAATATGACTTTCAGAGTCTGTCTATATTTCTGCGATGAGGTATTATGTACATTATTCGGACTATTGTCCTCATCTTTGTCGCCATATTTATTACAACGTTTCGGCCGTTGTACGCTCGGGACTTCTTCGGGTGGTTGGAATGTCGAACTGAACCCATTATTTCGCTCACTGGGGTAGACTGTTCTAGTTCCACATGCCATGTTTGATGGATGTCAGTTATCAGTTATTTCCTGCTAATTTCCCTCTGAAAGTTTTCCACTGCCTTAACCGGGTATTGAACTCACACTCTTTGAATCCTGTCATTGGATCTAACCAACGACTTTATCCAATGTGCCATGTGTATTTGTCAAAAAATCTCGCTACTTCAGCAATGACCATCTTCAAAATAACTATAGCCATTTCAACAACTCACTATACTTCAGAATATATCATCTTCAAAATAAATGTTCTCTTTTGAACATCTTCAGCTAAAATCTTCAAAATAAATATCGCCTCTTAAACAATTAGCACATCTAAAGCAAATATCATCTAAATAATTCTGCCTCTTCAAAAACACTTGTGTCTTCAGCAAATATCATCTTTAAATTAAATATCCCGTTTTCAATATCCTTCGTATCTTCAACAGCATTAACTTCAAAATAAATATCACCTCTTCAGTAACTCCCTCTTCTTGGTTAAATATCATCTTCAAATTATATATCACCTTTTCACCAAACCTTTCTTCTTGAACAAATATCAGCTTCAAAATAAATATCGCCAATTAGCAAAATTTTCTCCTTGAATAAACATAATCTTCAAAATAAATATCGCCTCTTCAACAATTCTCGCTTCTCCAACAAATATTGTCGTCTTGTTAAAAATGTTATATTATATTCAATATAATTATGCAGGCCCAGCGGTGTGCGGACATGCCCTGGTGCCCGTGAACCAAACCCCAGCTATGGGTTAAATAGCTCCACTGCCTTGTGGAAATCTTCGGGAGAAGAAAAGGCTAGGGAGTAAACCCTGCACAAATCAGAATTAGCAACTCCTGCAGCAGCGCTGGTACCAAACTGTATTGGTTCATCCTCTCCTTAGAGGACTCTGCTAGCAAGGTCGAGATGGGGAACTAGACGTCCAGGCAGCCCTAGTTCTTCATATATTGCACCCAGGCTCGTAGCGCACCGCGCTTACTCCATCGTCTCCTGAGACGAACGGATGCCGAACGAACGAACGAACGAAGGAATTATTTACAAATTTGGATTAGTCAGGGACACAGCTCCTTAAGGTACATGCAAAATCGTAAATATTATTAGTTTCTAGTAATTTAAATCTTGCATGTGAATTGTTATATAAACGATAAGGTTAGCGGTTTAAATATTTTATAATAAATAAATAATTTAATTTCCTTGATTTTATTCCAAAGTTATGTATTTCTTGAAGAATCCTCTTGCTTATAGACACTATGCTTTGGATTTTTGTAGAAAATGTTAATGCTATTGTTTTGTTTGTTTGTTTGTTTGTTTGTGTGTGTGTGTGTGTGTGTGTGTGTGTGTGTGTGTGTGTTTTTCACTGTTGTTATTGGTTAACTTAGAAAGGAAATGTCTAATATTTAACATTTGTCGGGAGAGGTAAATGCAAAAACAAAATATATTAGTCAGTTGTTTAGTATTTATGTTTATTAAACTGTCCTCCGTCCTCTGTAAATAATTATGTTACAATTATTAATTGTTTACAACAGGCATTAGACATTCAAACGTTTGAATTCATGTAAAATGTAACATCTGGCAAAAGTGATGATATTTATGAGCCTAAATATTAGTGATCAGCCGATATAAAGAACAAAGCGAAGACCTGAATCTTTACAGATGGACATATTTTATTCACATTCGATTTAATTCTGCGAAAAGTATTGTAGGTATTTTGAATAACCTTTTCTAAACATAATATATTCAACTCAGCAACTTCAATAATCCCTAGATTTAAGCATATTTTCAAATTGTGGTTTTTAATTCACCGATGTCTCAGAGCGTTTTTATATCAATCAGGAAAAAGAATTTGATTAATAGATTGAACAATTCATGTTTAATTTTAAGCGAGTTCAAGACGAATTATTCTGAATATTAAATTATTCCTGGTTCTTTATGCAATTCAAGCACACGTCCACATTAAATAAGAAAAATTCTGTTTGTTATATTGTGTTTAAGTTTGTTTATTTTTATTCAATCTATAAAGATGGTCAGTAAATTCTGCAGCCGAAATGTTAAATAAAATAGTTATGAAATATAAAAAAATGAAATATAAATATTTGCAGTTTTTCAAATTTTTATATATTTATGGAGTTTTCTAGTTTTATTAAAAACAAGAATGATGAGGACTGCAGTCTGAATATAAATAATGGTATGTGCTCATCACAAAAATTAAAAAAGTACATACTTTTGAATTATTTACATTATTCGGACTATTGTCCTCATCTTTTACGCCATATTTATTACAACGTTTCGGCCGTTGTACGCTCCGGCCTTCCTCAGTTGGTTGGAATGTCGGACTGAAACCTTTCTCACTGTGGTATACTGTTCTTGTTCGACGGGCCACGATTAATGGATGTCAGTTATCAGTTATCTCCGTTTAACAGTCTACCCCAGTGAGCGAAATAAAGGGTTCAATAATACCTCATCTTAGAAATATAGACAGATACATATTTTCGCGTACCGAATCTGAATTTTACAGATAAGAACATTTCCAAAAACGTATCGGTTCCATTAATGAAGCACGTCTTAAGAACTGACCATTTGCTATTCACGTGGGAAAAAAAAGCATAAAATCAAGAGAGAATGTATTGGTGGAATAATGATTAATCAGCGAAAGATTTTCATTAGATTTCTCATATTAAACAAAACATTGTGTCAGATATTTAAATGATATAGGATTGCAGCTTTCATGATAAGCAAATCAATTATATATATTTTCATTTGATTTCTCATAGTAAACAAGTCATTGTTTCAGATATTTAAATGATATACCATGACAGTTTTCATGATTTAACAAGCCAATCATTTCACGGTTCTAATGCTCATTTAAATTCTTCTTTTTTAGGAAGATGAACATTGCAGTTATAAGAATCTTAGTCGTGTTGTTGACTCTCAGTGATGTTCATCTTTGGGGATTTCATGGTCATTCGAAAATAATTGATCCTTACAGCTGTTACTATAAATGTTTGCGGAACTGTGTTAATTATCAAGAGTGATCCTGAATTTACAACACTAAATGCAAGACTGATGAGGTAGGCATATATATATATATATATATATATATATATATATATATATATATATATATATATATATATAGAGAGAGAGAGAGAGAGAGAGAGAGAGAGAGAAAGAGATAGATAGATAGATATGTATATATATATATATATATATATATTTATATATATATATATATATATATATAGAGAGAGAGAGAGAGGGAGAGAGAGGGTGGCTCCAACTACAACAGGGATAGAGAATGTTCCCACGTCCCACATTTGTGAGATTACAATTTCAAGGTTCTTGTATTTTGATAGCTTTTTGAAGATCATCAAAGATACATTGCAGAGACTCCCATATCAATAAGGAGGCATTTTTTGCTTGCTAAGAATGTCTGGGCGATTAGCTTTTTTGATTGTTCTGTCTATGTGTATTGTGTAGTTCCATAGAATTGTAACAGGTCCTATCTCCGTAACCGGGTCTGGGTGGTCTTCATACCAAATTCTTTCAGCTTCTTTCCCATAGTAGTTGCAGATTTTCCAGTGCAGATATTGGCCCACTCTGACAGGACGGGTTTTATATTCAGCGGGTGCCAGTAACGTGCAACCTGATACAAGATGATCAATTGTTTCTGGATATTTATCACGGAACATGCATTTTGCACTTACACAGTATTTTAGTATGCGCGCTTGATAATTTCTAGTTAACAACCATTGTTGTTGTGCAGCAAGGATAAAATCTTCAGTTTCAGCTTTTAATCCTGCACTACGTAGCCACTGATGGTACGGGGTTTGTCTGCTTCTTTGGTACGGGAAGAGTATTAGCCATGAAACGGTTTATCTTGTCATTGTTTCAGTATCTCATCGGTTGAATTTGCTTTTGCTTTCTTTTTTTTTTAAGTATTTTGCAGCATCAGTGACTGTATTGTGCTTTACTTGTATTTCTTCCCCCATTTGAAACTCTATTTTGAACTTGTTGGCTTCCTTTATTATGGAATAAAGACGCTTACTACTTTCATGTTCTTTGACACATATCCTTCTTCCAGTGTTCTGTAGTTTCCAGGTAGCTTTGAAGGCCAATTGTTGTAGTTTTGTGGGACAGTTCTAGTTGAACTAATCCTCTACCTCCTTCGGGTCTTGGCATACAGACGTTTAACATCTGCTCTGGGGAGATGCATGCGGTAGCAAACGAGAAGCTTTCTTGTTGTGGCGTCCATTCGCTTAATGTCAGCCATGTTCCAGTTAAGGATTTTTACGCTTTATTGCAGATTAGGGTGTTTTTTTTTGTTTTTTTTTTTGTTTTTTAAATTCAACTTGGTGTTCAGTACAAGACGCACACGCCTGTAGTTTTCCTTTCTTACCTTCTCCTTCATTTGAGGGTGTTGTATACCATCTCCTTCGCTAGGTATCAGCTTGTTCCATTTCCTTAATCTTTGTGACACTCTATTGAGAGTGTTTCTGTAATTCTCCCTTTCTTGAATGTTACTTTTGCACATGTTATGGGGTCCACCCCTTTTTCATACAAGTGGACTCGACCAGTGTGTACTTGTACTGTTTCCGGTGAATACCCGGGAGATACACTGATAGAGTGAGCAACAGGGATTGAGTGAGTACACTGATACAGTGAGAGAGTGAGGTAACCGCTTTGTAGGAGTCACAGTTGCGAGCACGTAGACTCAGAAGGAAGTCCTACTTCGATACTGAATTTTCCAGACTGTATATATATTATTATTGCTACTAACCGCATTCCTGGATCTACTAACCGTATTACCAATTGTATTATTACGTCAATACATTTTATTTGCTATATTTCATTCCTGCGTTTGTCATTCATTTGAGACCGGATTTCATCCCAGAATCCACAACAGCACATTTATTTAATCTGAAGTCCATACCTACGTAGTCATTAAAACATTTCACAATATTGCGGAGGCTCTTCAACTCATTGTCTTCGTTAGCAAAGAGTTTGAAATCAATCATGTAGAATAGGTGATTGAATATTTTTTGCTTAGATTATAACTATAGCTACTGTTGTTTAGTTCATGCGTAAGGGGGATTAAGGACAAACCAAACAAAAAAAGTGACAGGGTATCTCCTTGAAAGATATTCAAACAGTTGGAGATGGCAGTACCTCTGGTGTGATTTAGGTATAGTGTGGTGTTCCACATTCCTATGTTGTGCTTAAATTTACTACCACGGAGGAAACTTTGTAAGTTTCAAAAGTCTTAAGGATCCAAGAATGTGGCACACTATCAAAGGCTTTACGATAATCAATCAATGCTGCGCTAAGATTTCTACATCCTCTGCTGCAATTTTCCAGGATGATTTTGCTTATCAATAGTTGATCTTTGCAACCATATGAACTTCTCCTGCATCCCGTCTGTTCCAGTGAAGGAATGCTGTTTGCTTCGAAAAAAGAGTAAGTACTGTTCGTCAGGACAGATGTGATCAACTGTTATTGGCCTATAATTTTTCGGATCATCTGCTTCATTCGCTTTTGGCATGAGATACGTAATACCTCCAGTGATCCATTCCGGGATTTCACTCGGATTATTTACAAGCATTGATAAAGTTTTTGCAACGGTTTCATGGATTGATGAGAGATGATTAGAGCTAGAAATTGGGCAACTTGTCTTTTCCTGAGGATTTCCATTTTCGGGATTTCGTTAGAGCCTGCCTAATATTATCTGTGGTTATATTTTCCCATTCTTGCAGAGGTGTATCCAGCATTCGTTCTTTTTCACGTTAGATCCATTCTGCTTTTGCAATTTACCTGTGAAATTTCTTAAGGTCCGTTTGAAATATTTTATTTTGGCTATAGACCCTACAACGTGTTTCGTATCTTCTTCTCAGTATATTTAATTGAAGTTTCTCTTTCATCCTTTTCTTCAATGATGGGATTTCAATTAGGGATTTAAATTTATATTTCCTTATTATTATTAGTAGTAGTAGTACTACTAGTAGTAGTAGTATGTGTATTATTCTACACTATTTACATTATTCGGACTATTTTCCTCATCTTTGTTGCATTATTCATCACAACGTTTCGGCCGTTGTACGCTCCGGCCTTCTTCAGATGGTTGGAATCTCGAACTGAACCCTTTATTTCGCTCACTGAGGTAGACTGTTCTAGTTCCACGTGCCATGTCTAATGGATTTCACTTATCAGTTATCTCCTGTTAATTCACCTCTCCAATTTCTCCACTGCCTTAAAAAAGCTTTTGAATTCACAACACTATCACTGGATCTAACCATCACCTTTACCCACTGTTCCATGTGTCCTTTCCAGCCTTGAATGCATATCCCACTTCTTCTTCTTCTTCTTCTTCTTCTTCTTCTTCTTCTTCTTCTTCTTCTTTTCTCTCCCTCAATTTTGAATGCATATCCATCATTTTTTTCGTTCCCCTGATTTTGAATTGACATAAATTATATAAATAAATATTTGTTTTTTTTTGTTTTTATACCTGGTTAAATTGGTAACCATTTATTTTTGTCAAGCTGTATTATCGGTTTTCATGAAATAAAATATTTTACCGTGATCATTTAAAGTTTTTCATTTCATAATATATATATATATATATATATATATATATATATATATATATATATATATATATATAACTAAATATATATATATATATATATATATATATATATATACTTCCCCTTTTTCACTAGTATGAATGTGAAAGCGTGGGTTTTTTTTTTGGGTTGGCGCATCTGTGTGTGTGTGCATTCTATTTGTCTTTGTTTGTGCTACAATGTGTATGAGTATATATGTAAATATATATATATATATATATATATATATATATATATTTTCCCAAAACTTTTTTAAGGTGAAATGGTTAGCAATCTTGTTTTGCTAAAACAATTTCTTATCAGTAGTGAGTGCCCCTCACTTTCGGCCTTGTGCCACATCCAATCTACGCTTGGAAAATCATTACATCTATATACCTAAACCACAACTTTGAAGATTATGGCCTTTACATGGAATTTTCAAAGTGGGGAAAGATGTTGCGGAATGTTAAACTGACATTCTAATAAGAAAGTAAATGTACAAATAAAAGTGAAACCAGTTTGTATCCTTGTTTCCTTTTAATTCCCTGTTGTTACATCAGTATCAATTGCTTCCGTTCCGCCATTTGTAATTTCTGGAGAGGAGGGTTGCTTGTCACAAAATTTGTTTAAAAGTAAGACAGATTTTGACGTCTCTTATTTAAAGATTAATGCTTTCATGAAAATTTGACCTGACTTATTAAGGATTAATGCTTTCATGAGATTAACCGACATCTGTCACAGGCGTAGGGATGTGAGTTCTTGGTGCGAGGTAAGTATTTTAGTATTACTTACATGGAACCCTGTTAAGAATTGTAGAGAAAATCAATAGATTTAAATGTTATCACTAAGCATGTCAACAGAATATTTTTTTGCAAAACATAGGCTCCCGATTTGAATATCCCCATTCATATTTATAAACCAATCACCGACGTTATATCCCAAACGCTCTTACACCTTTAAATATCAGGCAGCCATGTTTGTCGTCTGGTCGGATATTTGAAAGCTCCTTCTAGAAAAATATTTATTAACCGATAAGCCTCTAAATTTAGAAAATCTAACTTTTAATTTCTTGGGGCCTAGAGTCTTTTAAAAATACGTAAGCGTAAATTCACTAAGTTAGTATTCAGTTTTAGATTTTTAGATTTTCGGTTGAAATTTGACCGCTAATTGTTGCTTTTGGTATAATTAATTACTTAATATATCACATATTTTATAGCGTAACATTTTGCAAAATTCTCGCGATTTTAAAAACATAAGGACAGACATTTTATAAAGAAAAATATTAAGTAGAAGATATAACATAGCTCTCGTTCGCTAACAATGCTCTGCCGATTGTTGGAAAATTACACGCATAAATCAACGTAATTACATGACACTAGTTATGTAGGCCCATTCTTTTTATTCACCCATTCTAATGGAATTTATTCAATTGTCTTGCAAGGAACAAAAACAAAGTATTTTTGAGATTTTATTTGGCGAGGACATTGGTAATTTGTTTCTTACAACACGAAAGAAAAAAATACTCAATAAAACAATTTAAAAAAAAATTGTAGAGCCTTGTTTGAAGATTGTTTAATTCTTCTCGTTTAACACGCCTTTTCCTCTACACTCAGAGCTATTTCTCTATTTATTTCTGGTCAATTCGCGTGAACACACATACGCACACACACGGTGTGAATGTACGCGCAAGCTATTATGTCGTTTTATTTACTTTTAATGATTCCGAATTAATATATTTTCATTTATTTTTTTTATTTTCAGAAGAGGAGTGGTCGCAAGTCATGATCATTCGGAGCCAAATACGACAACTCATTTTGCAACGGTCACTACTGCTTGATGTTAGGTGATGAACGCACAATGAATATCATGTGTAATAAAATCGAATAACGATGAAAATGAATACTTTCTGTATGCACATTTTGGTTGTAAAATTATTCCTGGAGTGACATCATTGGGGTGAAGAGATCCCTTCGAAATTGATTACGGGTAGGTTTTGTATAATTGATTCTTGAAAAATGATAACTGATTTTATAAGTGAGAAATTATAAAGACATTAGTTTAGCGAAACTTTTGGAGAAATGAAACTTGTTAAAGAGTTGACACCTTTTGAACGGAAACTATTTGACTTATGAAACTTTTCAAGGCTCAAGATCTCTTGAGTAATGGTTATTTAGAGAATTGAAACTTATATGTAAGAGAGAATTTGTAGTTAAGCACATAAATGTAGGTATATGTAAGACTTCTTCAGAAAATTAGTTTAGCTGAGGGAGCAAAATTGTTAAAGCATTTTTTCGGAACTTTCTAATGATGATATCTTACTGAAAAATAACCCTATATATATATATATATATATATATATATATATATATGTATATATGTGTGTGTGTGTGTGTGTGTGTGTGTGTGTGTGTAAACACAGAGAGAGATTCTTCAGACAGACAGACATAGCTAGATAGATAGATAGACAGACAGACAGACAGACAGAAAGTGAGAGAGTGTGTGTGTGTGTGTTTATTTTTGTTAAGGTGTCAAAAAATTGTAAGAGAACCGGAAGAAATGAGCGGTTTATTCGTGGAAACAAGTTTTGTCCAAGAAGTAATAGGTTGTGATTTTCCAAGCGTAGTGAAATATAATTTTAGATGCTTATGAGGCTTCATCAAGAAATGAGTTTAGTTGAGGAGGCAAGATTGTTCTAACGACGACTTCTCCCGTGTAATGGTGATTTCTTAGTGAAACAATATATATATATATATATATATATATATATATATATATATATATATATATATATATATATATATAGATATATTATAGATAGATAGATAGATAGATAGATAGATAGATAGATAGATAGATAGATAGATAATATTAGTGGTAAATATACACATACATATGCAAAATATATAAATATATATATATATATGCATACATACACATACTCTCGTCTGTTACCCCACTCTATAGCTCTAACATTCGTCCCACACTCTCATACTTACACTCTCTCTAAATTTTATTTTTTATTCCAGAGTTGCTTTTTCTCTTTTCTTTTTGAATTTGTAGGTCTGATGAATTGGATAGTATTTACGATTACAATGGAATAAATTATGACCATGGAATATTAGTGTTTAAGCCTTTTTATTATATATATATATATATATATATATATATATATATATAGATAGATAGATAGATAGATAGATAGATAGATAGATAGATGGATGTGTGTATGCAAGTATGGGGAGATGGATAAATAGACAGAACAGATAGATAGATGAATAGAAAGATAGAGATGGGATGACTTTGTTAGGGCGAGAACCAGGGTGTAGAATTGAGCGGTTTATTCAGGGAAGCTAGTTTTGTCCCGTAAGGAATAGGAAAATTCTGATTGATATATACTTTTAAAGATTCGTGATCTGTTTTTGTAAAGAGGATCTTGAGAAGTGAAGCGGAGGAAATGTTTGGGATGATGAGATAATTTTTTATAATGAGGATTGGCAATCTACTTGTAAATGGCAACTATATGAGACACGTATACAACATACTTAAAATGTAATCTTTCCACAAATTAAAGTGTAATATTTACAATAAAGACTTAACAACTTAAATGTTTTTTTTAGAATGAGACAACTGTCCGTGTCTAAACCAGAGGAAATAAATGAACCCTTACGAAAGCAAGGTGTCACTAACTATAAAACTATAAACATAAAAAATTCGATCAATTTTGAATTCAAGTACACTCACATATATTTTAATTTCTTATCAACTCTTAATCCCGTAACAAATTGAAAATGAATTTACAATAGAGCGCTTGACATCCGATGTGTGAGAAATATGGTAAAATCGAACCAGACCTTAGGGAGGAAGATTGTACTCAAGATATTAAATATTTTAACTTTCAAGAGAATGATGAAGCATATTTCGAAATAATACTCTTTATATAAATGAAAACGAAAGAAATCATGGAGGTGAAGAATAGTAGAGATATATCTTGCCTAGAAAATAGTGGATATGAAAAGCCATATATATTCCAATGTAGCTCTGAATGCAAATAAAATTATCAATGATTATAGACAAATATAAAGCACCCATTGGGCATCTGGTGAAGCTATGGTCAAAATTCCAAGAAATTCTAAAAAGAACATATAACGTATTAACTCTGTCAAAGAGAAATAATAAATCAATTGGAAGACGGCATATTGAATACACACGTAATGGAACAAATTCCACCTACACAAAACAGAAAATCTCCTGCTAAGGCAAAACAATTAAACAGCAATTTTTAAGATCACTAATCCGGTACCAAATTTCAAAATAAAATAGGATTGAGAAGGTGAGAATTATTGAAGAAGCCATATTTAATGAGATTTTTTTTAGACAAGCGATATTTGCTGAAGAAGCCTATGTTGTTGAGGCGTCATTGGAAAAGTCTGATGTGAAGGCGAAATTCCTTGTAGCAAAATAATTTCTTAAAAAGACCACTTGTTTTGGAAGTTTTGTTGCGGAAAGAAAACAGATTCTTTTGAAAGATGAGACTTTTTATGCTCTGTGTGTTGTTTAAAGAATGAGATTCGACTAGCGAGATTCTTTCAGCGATCTTTTCAAGATGGAATTGATTATTTTAACATGAGAAATTTTTTTCTTCTTGCGTTTAATTGCAACGGTTGACAGTTATACTTATCGTTCATTAGAATGTGAGAACAATTATCTATAATGAATTTATCCGTTGCATTTAAACGCAAAAAATTCAATAATTGATAGCAACAGTTTTTTTTATCTCATAAATTAACATACAAAAATGATAACAGGGAAATAAGTATAAGTTTAAAATATAAAAGTTAATATTTAATTTGATCTTACTTATTAATCATCAATAATCACTTTGGAAGAGATCAAAAGTGCCCATACTTTAAAAGTACTTTTGTGTGAAAGAAAAAAAAAGTAATTTGCGTCCCATTATGCATTTTAAGAACCAACCGAAAATGACTGTTTGATAAAATTTAGAAAATCTGCTCAAAGAATAAAGGGTTACACTTTTGTGTTGTGGCGTCCAGTCATATATTCGAATATGGAGGACAATAATTACCGGTCAAAATAAATAAGAGGGAATAGGAATTAAATACTTAGCAAGGAATTTTTTCCCAGGTATATTGAAAAAAAATTTAAGGAGGATTACTTTTTCAGGTTGATATTCAATAAATTTAGAGAGTAAATCTTATCTATTCTATAGTCTTCCATGCCTTGATTCTACGGAATACATCGATCTAATAGCGGGATATTATCGACATACAAAGGCCTGCAGGCCCGTCGAGGACGCCATTTAACAGATTGTAACTCATTTCAAACCTCATCAGCATTACGCTAATGAGGAAATGAAAGCCCCTGTCTATTTAATAATTTTTCATTATGCAGTGTGCATTTACAACGACAGACGTGAAGATATGTGCACTGATCATTTAAGCATTGCATGCAACATTACTAAATAGGATTCAGCTTTGCCTTTAGGAAAATATAATATTTAATAAATACATCTTGTTCTCCATTCATTGCAAGCAACAATGGGGACAATTATGGATTATATACAACAAACATTACAGAAGGAAACGATTAAATTTATTTTAAGTAGTACTATCTGGAAAAAGTTTAATGGACCTGTAAAAAGCACACAATCGATTATTCGCTGGAGTTTTTCTTTTTTATTTAAATGAGGTGTATTAAGTCTGCAAGCATTCATCCAGTCATCTTTCATTACATTTCACCAATAAAGTCTGTTTATTTATCATGTTATTAAATCTTCCAATTTCTGGACAATGTGCTGTACATGTGCATCTAAACTGGGAGAAAATTGTCCAGAGTTCGTGTTTTGTTCTTTTTACTTTTGAATATCAGAGTCATTTGAAGAATGGGTTTTGCCTAAATGTTAAAAAAGATTCGAATAAATGTTTGATTATTCATTTTTTTTATTTCTTTTGATCTCGCCTTCTATAAGGGAACTCCAAGATTTTATTGTGATAGTATCCTTGTTCATTAGAGAATCATATAATTGAAATAAGGTGTTTACACGCAGCAATAATTTATCTAATCATGTCTCATTAAAATCTACCGATAATATAACTAAAATATATTCATCATTTAACAAAAAAATTCAAAACAAATAATCTTATTGTTTCCAAATGAATTTCAGTTAATTTAGTGCCACAATACCTCTGTGTGCGGGAATGGTTGCTATCATATTATTGCAGTTATTTCCTTGACAGAAGTTCGTTCGAATCTATTTTGAGTCTGTTAATAGTTCATATATATATATATATATATATATATATATATATATATATATATATATATATATATATATATATATATATGTATGTATGTATGTATGTATGTATTTATTTATTTGCTGTCCCGGGTGGCACATAATATCACTATGCCTCTGAAACAGCGTGTAATATAATTAACAGGATGATGTGAGTTGATTGTAGAACAATGAGAAATGGATATTTGAAAAAGTAAAAGAAATACTAAAAAGAAATGAAATTAAGGAGATCCCTCAATAAATTGATGCATAAAAAAATGTAAAAAAGAATGCATATCTACATTGTCCGAGAATCGTTAATCTCATGTGAGACAGTAACCATCAAAGTTTTACAAATTCTCAAGAAATGATCACTTTCGTACGCTTTAGATCAGATAATTTGTGTGTCTATTTTTAATAAGCTGCACACACACGTGCGGACATATATATAAACACGTGCGTAGATACACACAAACCAACAAATAAAAATTGGGGAATTATTACAGTCGTTGACATAAAATAATTTGAAAAAAAAAACCGCTTCTCCTGCTTTACCAAATTTCAAAAGTTCCCATAATTATTTAAAGTATAGAAATGAGTAACAATTAAGAAGGAAAATATGAAAATGGTAGAAGTTCCAAGAACGTCCAAAAATTGGTGCCACTCCAACAAAATGTCTTGGGAAACCAGCCTTACTTTTATAAGAAATTATTTGCTTTCAACTTCTTAACCCTGATGAAAGATTTATACGTATTTATTATTCTATGACACGTCTGACAATACAATCAATCGATTTAATTCAATTATATCAAGGAGTAATCAATTTTTGTTTAATAAAGATGGATTTTATAAAGTATTGTCAGTGAACAATGCATAATTTCTTGTTGTTTATTCAATTCATTTTAACTTTAAAATTTAACTTTACATTCATTTATAAATATTTGAAAAATTAATACTTTCAGGTTAGTACAAAATTTAGTCTCCCCTTACACAAAGATCAAAGTGCATAACGGAATCTTTGTTCTTTTCTGTTAGAAATTATATGGTTTTACGCAAAAAAAAATGAAACAAATTAAGTGTTTCATATATTCTATTCTATGGTCTATTTATCACTATTTATAGTCAATCGATTCAATTAGATTCTTCTATTTGATTGTTTTTATTATTTCATCCAATCGTTCTGAGTCTCTTCATATCTTATTCTTCCTCACTAATCATTTGCGACATAAAAACTGTGATTCTACAGAAAGACGCTGAGAATGACGCGAAGAAAATAAGCGATGAACGACAAAAGTTTTGGTTAAATTGAAAGAAAGTATAGAAATTTAGAATCAGAATAAATGAGATGAAAATTCTGCGGCACATTACAAGGAAAGACGGCTTAGCAAGTGAGACACACACAACATACTGATGTCCAGAACTAATGAACAGGAAATATTATTAATGTTTTTTTCTGAATATTTGCAAAGATTTCTTAACATTACAATATTTCTTGTTCTGTATTCATTTCATATTAACGCGTAGCACTTAATCTAATAAAACCGACTTTTTTTTGCGTTTCATGTAAATTAAAAAGCATGTAAAACAAGCACGCACACAAATATATATATATATATATATATATATATATATACATACACACACACACACACATACACATATATATATCGACTTCCTCAATGTTGAAGAATATGAACAGTATTTTAATTTACAAAATAAAACATTGCCGAGCATGTATAAGTTAAAAAAAAGAGAAACCACTGAGAAACAATGTGTTATGTCAACTCATTCAGTAAATCTCTTCCTCCACCAATTATTTCTAGACAGAGAATAGATTAAAAATGAGATATTTCAAAGACAGTATATATAGTTAAACACCGCCATTTTGAATTCAGAAAATGGGAAAGACCGAAATCTTGCTATCTGAGCTGCTTTATCTTTTTGCCGTAACCTTGTTTCGACCATTGTTTCGTTTGAATGTGAATTTGCAATTCTCGCTCTCTTACCAGCCGTTGGTTGGCCAGTTTCTTGTGCAGATTCACCATCCCACGAATTTGCCATTCTCGCTCTTTTACCAGCTCTACGTTGCTCCGATTCTCGTGCAGATTCATTATCCCTTAAATTCTTCATTCGCATTGCATCAGCAGATTTATCTGCCCGTCACACTGCCATTCTTTCTGTATTTTCTCTCATTCGCTGTTGAATCGTTTGTGGCGATCCGCCGATCTCTGCATTTTCTATTCTTCGTTGCATCGCTGACGGTGACGACAGATTGTCACGCAAATTAGCCATTGGAGTAGCATTTTCAATTCGTCATTGCTCCACATTCTCTGGTGATTCAGTAGAAAGGGATTCACTTCGATTTCTACTTGAAAAATAATACAGAGTGAATATGAATAATTTTAATTCCTCAGGGTTACCAGATGTTTTATCTTCTATATGAATAAATGTGAAATTGGAGCATAATTCTCCCACGAATTCTGGGATCCGACTCTAATTTATAGAGGTCAGTTTGTGACACAAGGTTCATTTAATATGGGAAGCCTGAGAGCGTACACCAGGGCTAGGAACAAATATTGCCTGGGCACCTTGTTGTTCCTGATGACGGTCGTCTTTGAGTATAGAATCCAGAGGTTAGCAGTGAATATTTCGAAGACAGTAGGGAAGCGTTGTTCAGGTTAGCAGTGGATATCCCGGTAAAGTAGATATGGATATTTTATAAAGAAAAAAATACTAAAAAGAAAAGAAATTAAGGAGATCCCGAAAGTACTTGAAGCATGAAAGATGTAAAAATAAATTCATATCTACTTTTTTGAGAGTTGTTAATTTCATTTGAGTCAGTAACCATAAGGGTTTTTACAAATACTCAAGCAATGAGCAACTTCGTATGCTAAGATTCACATCTGATACTTTATGTGTCTATTTTTAATAAGCATGTACATAAACGCGTGTTTTAATAAGCATGTACACTCCTCTTAACCTTGCTGAAAGGTTTAAATGTCATTAATATATTTTATTCTACACTATTTAGATTATTCGGACTATTGTCCCCATCTTTATTGCCATATTTATCACAACGTTTCGGCCGTTGTACGCTCCGGTCTTCTTCAGGTGATTGGAATGTCCAACTGAACCCTTTATTTCGCTAGCCGAAATATCCACTTTATCCACTGTGCCATATGTCCTCAAGGACACATGGCACAATGGATAAAGGCGTTAGTTAGATCCAGTGACAGGACCCAAAGATTGTGAGTTCAATACCTGTTTAAGGCGGTGGAAAACTTGGAGAGTAGAATTAACAGGAGATAACTGATAACTGTCATCTATTAAACATGGCGCGTGGAACTAGAGCAGTCTACCTCAGTGAGTATTCAAAATGGAAGGAGGGAAAAGATGGAGAAGAAGAAGAAGAAGTGGGATATACATTCAAGGCTGGGAAGAAGACATGGAACAGTGGGTAAAGGCGATGGTTAGATCCAGTGACAGGACCCAAAGAGTTGTGAGTTCAATATCTGGTTAAGGCAATGGAAAACTTGGAGAGGTGAATTAACAGGAGATAACTGATAAATGAAATCCATTAGACATGGCACGTATAACCATAACCAGTCTTCCCCAGTGAGCGAAATAAAGGGTTCAGTTCAACATTCCAATCACCTGAAGAAGGCCGAAGCGTACAACGGCCGATGATAAATATTTCAACAACAATGAGGACAATAATCTGAATAATGTAAATAGTTCACATAATACCTCATCTCAAAAATATAGACAAATATTTTATTCTATGCTACATCTGACAATATTTGCAATCAATCCATTTGATTCAATTGTATCTACAGATAATCAATTTTAGATTAATAAAGAGGAATTTTATTAAGCATTGCCAGTGAACAATACATAATTTCTTGTTTTTTTTTAGTTTTAAGATTTATCTTTTAAATTAATTAAAAAATAATATTTTAAAAAAGATGCTCTGAAGTGAGTTCAAAATTTAGTGGTCCCCTTACACAGACATCAAAGTGCATAACCGAATCTTTGTTCATTTGTCTAAGAAATTATTTGCTTTCTACTTCGTCAGCATGCACAAAGAACTGTGTTTCATATATTTTATTCCTAAGCTCTATTTATCACAGAGTATAATCAATCGAGTTAATTAGCTTCTTCAATTTGATTATTTTTATTATTTCAACCAATCGCTTTGAGTCTGTTCATATCCTATCCTCCATCACTAATAATTTGAGACAATAAAACTGTGATTCTACAGAAGGATGTTGAGAACGAGACAAAGAAAATAACTGATAAACGACAAAGTTTAAGTTGAATTGTAAGAAAGTATACAAAATTAGAATCAGAATATGTGAGATAAAACTTGTGGAGCACATAAAAAGAAAAGGCGGCTTAGCATATGAGACACGCAAGACATATTGAAGTCCTGGACACAGAAGATTGTAATTAATGTTTAACTAATAAGCTGGAAAAATTATTAATGATTTTCAGAGTGTTTGCAATTTTATTTAGCAATATTTCATATACTGTATTAATTTCATATTAATGCTTAACTGGTAAACGAATAAAACCATCTATTTTGTTGCGTTGTCTTTAAGGTTGTGTACCATCAATAATTGGGTGAAAGCCTTTAATTAATTTCGCCGTAAAAAGCTGAAAATAATATCTATTTACCTCAATAAATATTTAGTTCCATAATAAAAAAAAGGTCACCCTGTCATTAAAATTGTAATGAGATCATTAAAAATTGTTTACAACAGACATTATTGAAGAAAACTATGGAATTTATTTAACGAGGTAACATATGGAAAAAAAAGAGAGATCAACCTATATAAAGAACAATGTGGAGAAATGAATCTTTACAGTTGCTGAATGTTCCTAACTTCAATAAGAAAATATTCGACTTCTCAATTCTGTTAAAATAATTGTAAGTATCTGATATAATCATAAATTTCTGACTCTATCGATTCATTTGATCCAATTGACTGTTTTTTTTATCTTATTTAATCCAATGCTGACGATTCTCTTGATATTTTGTTCTTTCAATCTCATAGAATTAAGTATAAGAAATAATCAGGCAAAAAACGAAAAATTGTATAATGTATTTATCGAATTTATTCTTAATATTATATAAGTTGTTGTTATTTATTCATTTCATATTAAATTTTATTCGTAAAATTAAAAAGGGTTTTTGTTGTATTTAAGTTTCTATATATTCATTAAATGGATGAACATTTCTGGTTAATTACGTAGACAAATGTTGAAATAATATTATTTGAAAATAAAAATATTTATCATAAAATCTTTTTTATCAATGCATATAATAATGTGAGCCATATTATTTACACCAAGCATTATACAAGGAGACTTTCAGATCAAATTTCTGATGCTAATAGCAAATCAGATTGCGAACTTTTCTACATCCTAAAATCTTTATGAAAAAAATGATCTTTATTTTAATAGGAATTCGAATTTTTGGAATTTACTATTTTATTCGAGTTAATACTATACTTTAATATTTTATAGAATAAAACAGGGGCTTATCTGTGACCTTTGTAGACTTCCTGTATTTTTCTGTCATTGAGAGCATCAATTGAAACGAGTAGGTTGTCTCTCCATCCATTTTTCTTGCTTAATCCTCTAGCTACATAATCAGTGTTACCGTGTTAGAAACAACAAATTCTAGATGACTTAAGCATATGGAATGGTGTAAGTAATGCCCCATTGAGCCACAGAAGACACGTCTCTAAATCTAGGACCGAAAAAATGGTAGCCTCTTCATTCTGAGCTGTTTACAGGACAATCCCAAAATATACAACAAATCAATTAGTGGACAACTCTTGACATATTATGTATTTATATATATTATTTACAACAAGCATTATACAAGGAAACTTTCACATCAAATTTCAGCTAATAAATCATTCTAATATCCTTATAAAAAATTCCTGCCTTTTGTTAGGAATCCGAATTCTTAGCATTTACTATTCGTGTTAATATTATCTTTTAATAGTGCAGAGAAGAAAACAGGGGCTTTCGTGTGACCTTTGTAGACCTTCTGAATGTGTTGGCCATTGAGAGCAAAAAAGGTAAAAATATAAATTACTAGATTGTCCATTCACCCATTTTCTTTAGCATAATCCTCTAGCTACATTATGATCAGTGTTGCCTTATTAGAAACAAAAAATTCTAAATGACTTACGCATATGAAATGGTGTAAGTGATGCATGATTGCGCCAGAAAAAGACAGTGTTGCTGCAGACGGTCTCTAAATTGGGTAGCGAATCAGTGTCAGCCTGCTCAATCTGTGCCGTTTACAGGCCAATACCAAGTCAATTAGTGAACTAATCTTCACACATGATTTTGCTCTTGATGATAAAATAGACACAACACTACATCGTCTAAATTCTTGGTTCATAGAGGCTTGAAAAAAAACGAAGTTCTTTTTCAGCTTATAAATTAAGGCTAACAACATCCTCTACACATTACCTTCGGTGAGCCTGCGAAACGATTTGTCTGTTGTAGATAACCACACAAAATTATAAATATATTTTTTTAGATTAAATTTGGGTTAATTGCATAGAGAAATTTCTCAAAATTTAAAATTGATTTTTATTTAAATTCTTTTGTTGTAGGAAGATGAACGTTGCCGTTATACGAATATTACTTGTGTTGTTGACTGTCAGTGATGTCCATCTTCTGGTGTACAATGTTGCACCTAAAACTAATTTGTCTATTATTTGCTCCGAACTATGTTCGTTGAAATGCGAACGTAATGGATTGTGTCTGCAAACTTGCATCAAGAAATGCAATAAGGTTATGGTAGGCATATATATATACATACACTTTCAGCCATTTACAAGTATTCAATTGTGTGAGTGTGAAATCGTGTGTGTATGCAATTGTGTGCCTTTGCGTACGTGTGAATTTTTGTGAGTCTGAGTGTACTTGTGTGACTCTGCATCTGATTTAAAGATTATACTGAATAGATTATTAATGTCGTTAATTATTGCTGGGGATATAACCTAAATGCTTGAATAATTCAAATTAAAAATAAACACAAAAATAAACATTACAAAACTGTTAAATATTTAGAAATTATTATATAGAAATAATTATTATTATCATTATCGTTACTATATACACACACACACACACACACACACACATATATATATATATATATATATATATATATAAAAAAATTGTATATATATATATATATATATATATATATATATATATATATGTATACATATATGCATATATATATATATACATATATATATATATATATATATATATATATATATATAATAGAAATTTTATAAATACTATACTGCTGGGAAAACCTTCGGTATATTGATTTGCAAATAAACAAGCCAATATCAACGATCCGCTTAGGTGAAACCTTGGTAGGTTTGTCTGGCTCTCTAGGTTTAACTATATATATATATATATATATATATATATATATATATATATATATATATATATATATATATACAAAACACACACACATTTCGAAACAAATTTAATGATTTCGGTTGAAAATCTTGAATGTACTCCTGTTTGGATCTTCCAACAAGATAATGATCCTAAGCACACTGCAAAGTCTTCGAAGAAATGGCTTGTTGAAAATAATGTAAATCCCTTGAAATGGCCAAATCAGTCCCCAAATTTAAACACAATCGAGAATCTGTGGCGTCATTCGAAAATTCAAATTCAATTGAGAGCTCTAATAAACAGCCCCAACTATGTAACTTTTTTCCTATATTCTTGAAGCAGAATACATATCTTCCTTTGCGATATGGCTGCGATTACGTTTAAATTGTAGTAGCCTTTGATATAATCGAAAAGTGAAAGGATGAATAAAAGATTATGACGGATTATTTACTTTGAATAAAGTAGAATTAATATTTTTACTTTTTTTATTTTTAGGCGGACGGTGATTGCAAGTGATAACTATTTGGATCCAAAGAACATAACCCATTTTGGAAAGGTCATTCCTGCTTGATGTCCCGTGATTCACCCGCTACGAATATCATGACTAATAAGTTAGAAAATTGATTTAATATTTTACTGTAATAAATTATTTCATGCACGCATAGTCTGGTTGTAAAATTATTTCCGGATAGTAATATTTTGGGTGGACAGATTCCTTACGAAAGTGAGATTGATTATGGAAAGGTTTCGTGTAAATGATGCTTAAAAAAAGATAATTGATATTATAAGTAAGAATTTAGAGAGACTTTTTGCATATAAACTCTATGCCATTTTGTATATAAACTATTTAATATATGAAAGATTTAATGAGTCTAGATCTGTATAGTAATGGTTATTTAGAGAAGTGTAACTTACGTGAGAAGTGAAAATACTGGTTAAGCAAAACTTTTGGAGCATGTGAGATTTCTTGAAGAGTGGAGTTTTGTTGAGGAGTTAAGATTCTTGAAGCGGCGACCTTTTGTGGGTAATTAAGATTTCTTCGTGAAAGAATAGGATAAAAACTCCTATATTCTACGGCTAATAATTGAACCACAATCAAGAGACGCCAACAAATAAATCTTACTAAATTCAGTAGAAACGAAAAGCTTTTTCAGAATTCTGTCGAAACACGGCTCAAAATTAGATAAGTGTTTTCTAGAGCCTGATTGGATATGACAAGTCAGATGTGAAATGAAAAATACTGAATTTATATCCAATGATTTTTAAGTTTTATGATGTAAGCATACATATGTAGTAATGTCAAGTGAGATAACTAAGTTAAATTAATCTCTTAATGAAAACATATTACCAAAATATACACACACTCTCTCTCTGTGTATATATATATATATATATATATATATATATATATATATATATATATATATATATATATATATATATATATATAAAAAGTCAATTGTCTTTTGGATCCTGCAGCACTTTAATTAATTTGAATTATTTTTCTTTTTTTTCGTATACCGAGCACCGATTGTCAATTAGTGATAAAAACGTCCAGTTATCAACTGTCAGCGACCAGATCTGCAACGATGCAGTCAATGAAGAACAGTCAGTAAAAAGAACCAGGCCTCGATTAAGAACATGGACACAAATACCATGACAACTCGACATTTTTTTTTTGCTCGGTTTAAAAATTACTGCTATCGCACGCAATCAGTCAGGAGGCATAACCATGTTGCACTAGTGTGTATTTTATGCACACACACACACACAAACATTGGCCTACCATACACCTTGATTTCTTCACTTGAAAAAAACACTTCGAAATTTTGCAGAATCACTTGCAGCAAATCATTTCGAACGATCAAACTATTGTTCTCTTCGTGGCCACAAATAAAAAACATTCATTTTTAATACGTAAATACATATATATGACTGATTTTATTTTCCTCTGAAAATTCTGGTAGACTGACACCACTATATATATATATATATATATATATATATATATATATATATATATATATATATATATATATATATATATATATATGCACAATAATTAATAGGTCCCTCTATTCTACTGGTAGAGTCTTGTATTACCTTAAAGCAAAACTTAATGATAAACAATATTGAATAATTTTGGTTACTCTCTTAAGCGTATAAGTGTATGAAATCATTATGGATTGAAAATAAGGCTTAAGAACTTATTAAAAATATAAAATTGATTTTTTCTTCTCAAACGAAAAAGACTCTTCTGATCTAAATTTGACTTTAAAACTAGAAATTCCCACACCAGAGATAAAAAAAAACTGGTAAAACTCGAGAAAGATATTTTTAATCTAGTAAATATTTTAAAGAAAGCTTAGGAATAAATTACAAAATTGGTTAAAAGTTTAAAATAAAATTAAAAAAATGAAATAATATGTATATCAAAGGAGACAAATCCGCAAAATCTTACATTCTAAGCAAGGACACTCATGAAAAGATCTTAACTGAGGCTATGATGGATTAATATAAGAAATATTTCCTGGGTTAGGAAAATATATAAACACATCAAAAATTGCAGCAAAATGAAACATTGGCAACAAAATAGAGAAGCTGGGGCAAAAACAAGCAATGATAACTATTAAAGACCACAAAAAGAAGTAACAGTATTTACATTAGTCGGACTATTGTCCTCATCTTTGTCGCCATATTTGTCACAACGTTTCGGCCGTTATACGCTCCGGCCTTCTTCAGGTGGTTGGAATTTCGAACTGAACCCTTTATTTCGATCACTGGGGTAGACTGTTCTAGTTCCACGTTTGATGGATGTCAGTTATCAGTTATCTCCTGCTAATTTACCCTCTGAAAGTTCTCCACTGCCTTAACCAGGAATTGAACTCACCTTCTTTGGGTCTGTCAGTGGATCTAACCAACGCATTTATCCACTGTGCCATGTGTCCTTGAGGAAGTAATCTGTAAATTTTAAGGCCTCCAAACTAGATGTCACTGTAAATTCTATGCTAACATGTTCTTTTCTCGTACTTATCGATTGGGGCTTTACCTTCTGGCTCCATGATTTCCAGTCAACTTTAATTTCCAAAAGTGTAAATGCAATGCTTACTCTTATCTACTGTCCTCCGAATTGCTTTTTTTCTGTTCCCACCTATTATTAAGGTTTCTGTTCCTAATTATACTACACTCAGTAAACCCTTGTGTCTTAGTTGCTTTATTGCTTTGCCTGAGGTAAAATCGATTTATAAATTAATTTAAATTCTTCTATTTTAGGAAGGGGAACTTGGAAGTTGTAAGAATTTTAATCTTATTGCTGTCAGTGATGTTCCTTGATTGGAGTTCTACGCTGCTCTTAGAAATGTTATACATCTTCTGTACCTCAATGGAAGTTTTTCAAAATGCATTATTAATGAAGTATGTACTTGTAAATTCCATAGCCTTAGGGTAGGTATATATATATATATATATATATTAGGGTAGGGGTAGACACAAATCCCACTACCCGAAACATCCTGCTATAAAAGTTGCCTTGCATATTAAACTTGTCTCACATTAATATTGTGAATATCGGATTGAAAGTTTTCTAAAAATCAGAAAGACTGTCTCTCGAATTCCAACTGAGCTGAACACGCAAATGTTCGAAATAATCGGTAATACTAGTTCAAGTTCAACAGTAAAAAAAAAAACAAAAAAAACACCAAGAGCAGTTAACAAGTTCAAGTGTGCTTCTGGTGCTGAAATTCTGCTATTCTGTGATTTAAATTGCAGTGTATCTTTTTTTGAGGAAATTTTCTCTGGTACATGATACATCACAGACTTTGGCCTCAATTTGATTAGTCGTGACTGGATAAACGCACAGGATCATTTTCCTATGTCACTCAACACTGTGTTTAACACATTTTTCTTTCCTCAATTTCCAAGATTGAAAACTACTTTCTCTCAAAACTAAGTTCAGTGATGTTTTCATTGATAACATCGGGTACTGCACCATAGTCAAAGCCAAATTGAAACTCGATGCAGTGTTAGTTCGTTTTTTTTCAGTTTTTTTTTTTTATTTATTATTTTTAGGCCCAAATTCCCAGTTCCTTATGATACTCTTGAGTTAATTACAAGAAAGAGTCATAAAATCTTCCTGGTGTGGCCAGAGTATGAAGGTGTCATCTACGTACCTTAACCATATAGTTGGCTTTAGAGATATAGATTCTAATGCCATTTCCTCAAAGTATTCCATGTATATATTCGCCATTGCTGGTGATAATAGATTGGAATCGTTCGTTATATCGAAACTGGTCATTTAAAACATTCCATTATATACTCTAATTTTCGAAAGAAAATTGTAGGAATCCTGTTGAGTGCCTTCTAACAATTGGTACAATGAGGGACGTGGGATCGGGATAATGGATTAATTAATCTTTCCAGATGAGTAACACAAAAAACTGGTTCATCTTTCTACCGATTTACGTGGCAAATTCGCATGTTGTGTCGAACTGAACTATATTCAATGATAATGTTGAGAGTAGTCGATATTGACTCCATAGTTAAACGATGGCATATTAAATTCTGAAAATGGGAAAGACCAAATTCTTGCTATCCGTGCTGCACTATATTTTTACTGTAGCCTTGTTTCGTACATCGTTTCGTTTGCACGTAAATTTGCCATTCTCGCTGTTACCACCTCTACGTTACTTCGTTTATTTTCTGCAGATTCACCGTCCCACGATTTTGCCATTTTCGTTCTGTTAACAGCCCTTGGTCATTTTTTCATGCAGATTCACCATCCCGCGAACTTATCATTCTCACTCTGTTACCAGTTCTACGTGTCTCAGTTTCGCGTTCATCAGCAGATTCAACTGTCCGCTACACTTCCATACTTTCTGCATTTTTTCTCTTTCGCATTTGAATAGTTTGTGGCGATCCAGTTGACCACTCAGACGCCAATCTCTCTGCATTTTCTATTCTTCGTTGCTTCACTGACCATGACGGGAGATTGTCACGCTAATTAGCCATTGGAGTAGCATTTTTCAATTCGTCATTGCTCCACATTCTCTGATGACTAAGTAGAAAGGGATTCACTTCGAATTCTCCTTGAGAAATAATAGAGAGTGAATATGAATCATTTTTAATGTTTAATCGATTCCTCAAAATAAATTTTTCCTAAGTAACTTCACTCAGGGGTGTCATATGCTTTAACTTCTATATGAATAAATATTAAATCGGAGCTTTATTCTCCCACGAATCCTGGAATTCAACCCATTTATAGTAATCTACTTAATTAAATGTCCTTTATTACTGTTTTTTATTCGACTATTGTTTTCATATCAAAATATCAGAAATAGTTCTGTTTTGGAATATTGTCTTATATAATGCAGAAAATGTTATAATAAAACGTGCTTTGCAATTTTGGATAAAAAATGAAAATTTTGAATACAAAAGGAAAATAAGAGTTATTCCCCTTGAACCATGAATGCAATGATAATGGCCAGTGTAATACATTAGTTACCTCCACGAAATCGCTAAAAAAGAGCATAGCTTGATGAAAAAGACGCCAACCTTGCCGAAAACAAAATTTTATCGTCTAAATGCTTATGTTATTATTAAAAGGAAAGACTAAAGTTTGTTTTTTTTAAATTACTTTGAAAAAAAATTCCTTCTTTTTAGAACATTCTAAATTTTGATTAAAAAACCCTTGTTTCTCATTGTATCAGCGGAACTAGTAAATAACATAAACAATGTTTAGCACGTTTTTTTTTTTTTTTTTTTTTTGGTATGACACAGATTAATTTGGAAAATCTTGCAAAAATATAAATAATTGTCGGATGTCAATGAAAATTTCAAGAAATATTCACAGATGGTCGAAATTATTATAAATATATTTTTTTATTAAATTCATGGCAGAAATATTTTTTATATTTATTAACCCCCCACATAACTAATTTTATGAAAACGCTAGAAATTTGATCGAGTCTAGTTTAAGGATTACAATAGTTAAAAGCACAAGGAACTATTGTAATCATTAAACTAGACGATATAATCATTTAGACGATAAAATTTTGTTTTCGGCAAGGTTGACGTCTTTTTCATCAACAGCGGAGAACAATGCTTAACTGAAATAACGCAACTTAATTATATTCTGGTTGGTCTTCCGTACTTTATAAATACAGCCGTATTATAAACACAATTTTACATTTCTTAATTACTGCGGGTCTTCTGATTAGTCAAAACGATACAATTTACAATGTGGTAAAAAAAAAGATCTATCTCATAAGGACATTTACGAAGATGGATGTTGCTTTTAACTAATTATATAATATTTTAAAAAAATAAATGTAAAAATCCATTATAATTAAGAAATAACAAATTATTGTATTAAAAATTCATTTTTCATCGAAAATTTTTGCTTTCAGAAAATATTGTCCATATTCATAAAAACAACTAAAAGCAAATAAAAGCATTTTAAATTAAATAATATCTTTGTTTTATTGAGTTTTGTATGTTACAATTCAGAGCTGATTTTCAGGAAGGGTGTCCAATTAAAAAAAAAAAACATGATTTGCATTTCTCCGCTGTTAAGGCCTTTACTTTTGCGAAACACGTGTGGAGAGGTTAATTTGATTTTTCAATTTCAACTGAGAAGGGTACCTACAAGTATTAGTATCATCTTATGAAATTTATATGATCTTATTTTTATATTAATCTCAGTTATAACATGTTTTCTTAGATGAAATATCAAAATTAATAATAAAATGAATGGAAATACAAATAACACAGTAAAATGTAATAAATGTACATAAAATTATAGTATTTTATGTACACTTCTGATAAAATTTCATAAGAAGGGTACCTATAAGTTAATTAGATACCTTTCTTATGAAATATGAAATTTAATCTCACTCTTAACAGTCTTATTTCAATTTCTTTATAGTATATTTTGCATAAAGCATCGTAAACGTAAAGATGAAAGCTAAGTACAACAAAAAAAAATTAGAGCGCTGAAAGTTTTCCTTAAAAATAACGAGGTAACAATTGTTCACTTAAATGTAAATTATTTCACTTTTCTCCTTCCGTAGAACAAAGTATCCTCACGGAATCCGTCAATATGTCATTCATCACCTGTCAAGTGACGTGAAAGTTTATGACCTGCTTTGTTTTATTTTCAAATTACATCTTTTCGGCGCAGAAGCCGAGCTTGGTTCAAAATATTTTAAATACGCATTATAATTTCTGATTTTCTTAAAATAAGTTTTGAAAAAAGGATAATTGATATTTAAAAGAATTTCAAAGTGAGATTTCCATTTTCTTTTATAAAATGGAAAAAAAGGTCAATTTTGCAGACTCGAAAAAAAAAAATTTTAACGAAAATTTCGGACGTGTTAGGAACGATTAAAAAATGTAAAAAAAGTACCCCCAAAATACTTTCATCTTTCCTCTTAATAATAACATAAACATTTAGACGATAACATTTTGTTTTCTTCAAGTTTAGCGTCTTTTTCATCATTCTATGCTCTTTTTTAGTGATCTCGTGGAGGTAACTATTTTAATATATGTTTTTAACCTCGTATAATCTGGCAATCCTGAATCTGAGCTCAACGAAAATCGTTCCCAGCGCCTAACATTTCTAGAGCTTTCGAATGAGGTATGAATAATTGAAATTAGATAAGTGGGAGTGAGGAGTTGAACAGACAGACGCACATACACACTCACATACACTGTACTTTACATATAAGATGTAGGAGAAATACTGTGCTTAGGATGATGAGAAATCTGAAATAAACACACCAAGAGAGGTAAGTAGTTTAAGATTTAGGTCTTGCAAATGATCATAGACCTCGCTTACTTTAACATATTCTCAAAGCAGAATACATGTTACCCGTCGGGAAATGGTATTTATAATGTTAAACTAGCATTTGATATAATCGAAAATTGAATGTATGCGCAAACAATTACGGTGGGTCAATTGCTTTGAATGAAGTTCAATTAATATTTCATTTATTATATTTTAATGATTTTCAGTCAAAACTTAAATGCAAGAAATGATCATTTGGATTCCGAGAAGCCATTCCATTTTGGAACTGGATGATTTCACGTGATTAATCTGCAACGAATATTGTCTAATCAGATCGAAAATTGATTAAAACCTTAAATAAATAAATAAATTGCTTCATGCATATTTTAGTCGTAAAATTATTTCCAATAATTTCATATTTTGTGCGTGTGGATTTCGGATAAATTGTGATAATAGATTGTGATAATTGAATTTAAAAATTAAAGATAAATTAGGTTTTTACATATTCCTATAGTTTGTATTAACAAAAAATATTATCGCTGATATATATTGCATAGAACTAACAAGTCTACACTTGCCTGTCTTCAATGCGTCTACGCAGACTTTGGAGGGATGAGTTATTTTTTTAACCATCAGCCCCCTTTTTGAACAGGTGAAATGTTGCAAGCTTCTAGGTTCTCTATCGCTACATGTCATCTGTTCCCTACAAATCAATTCCTTGGTTACTTGTAGCCACACCTTTCCAAGTGGGACCCACCTTTCTACGTACACAATGGTGAATCATCTCCATTCATTAGTCAAAAAGTTCCAAGTGGAGAAATTCTACCCAAGTATTACAATTTTGTGGTGAATCTATTAAGCAACAAAAATAACAACAAAACAGACAAATATAGAGCACTACTTGAGCAGTTGGGACATAACGACTGGCCAGTATTTCATGAACAAAACGGCAGGCCTAAATATAAAGAACAAAACGACTAGCCAAATTTTCAAGAACAAAATACTGGCCAAAATTCCAAGAACACTCAAAAAAAAAACATACACGGCTGAAACCCGCCAAACAGAAATACGAAAAAATCTATTTCAAAGCTACATACTATGACTAAAAATAACACTTATACAAAACAAAATCTCTAAGTAAATAAATAGGACGAAACAAAAATCGCAAAGTTCATCAGTCCGGCTATTAATTCTCAAATTAAATATCTCTAGATAGTACCCTCATATATATGTTCCGTTAAAAATCTCTTCTGTCATCGACCAAAACAAAATTGAAGTCCTAGGGAGAATGGACAATATGTTTTCAATAAAATCATAACAAAAATCAAAACTCTTAAATGTATAAAAATATTTTTTTTTTCTAGTAAACAGTGTCACCTAATGACTATCAATACAAAATGACCATCAATACAAAAAAAAATAAAAATAAAAAATAAAAAAAAAATAATAATAATAATAATAATGTTATTTCATTTTCCCCCATTCCCGATAATTATTTTTGGGAAAAACATTTTTGATTTTCAGTGAAAATCTTTATTTCCTCAACAGAGTAACTAAGAAACTAAGGTACGTTGAAGTACCCGAGCGGTGGCTAACACCTCCAGCAGACCTATGAGTTGATAAATGGAATTGTTTCATGCTCAGAAGGGCATAAAACAGAATCGTGATTGACGTATAAACACGTCCGTAGCTGATTTTTTGAATGTTATGATTTCGGATGTGTTTACTGGTCAGTGTTTGAAAAATCGACTTTCGTTAAAAACGTAAATAAGGGAATCATACTTTACTTCGTTTGATTTTCTAAGATTATTTGGAAAAGAAAAGCAATTATGTAATTATAATTGAATTATATTTAGATATCTGCATTCGATATGGGTAGAACTACTTTTAATACTTCGGTGTATTGATAAGTTATAAGAAATTAAGTAAAAGAGAAAGAGGAATTGCATGTAGAATAGGCTGCACTAAATGTATTTAAGACAAACACCGGAACTTGCTATGAAACTCAAGACATTAACATGAAAACTTGGGCTAGTTTCATAAAGCAGTTAGATCGAGACATTTATATAAATGTTATTCATGTTGCCAGACATGTTTGGAAATATGTAAATAGTCAGCTGAATAATATCATTTTCTTATAAGCATGGTTACAATTTGCATTTTTTGTTTTCTTGTGTGCCTTTGTGCGTTTTATGTGTGCAAAGTGATCCTAAAAATGTATATTCTAGTTGTTAATCAAAACTATGAATATATATTGAATGCATAAAGCCTTCATATTAAAAACAACAAAAATAAACGCTATATTTTAGCATCATTTGTCAACATTAGAAAACTGTTAAATATTTATACAGTATACACACACATACATACATATATATATATATATATATATATATATATATATATATATATATATATATATATATACATATATATATATATACACACACACATATATATATATACTTTATATATATATATATATATATATATATATATATATACATACATATATATATATATATATATATATATATATATATATATATATATATATATATATATATATATAAATTGAGCATTGAAGTTAAAACTTAAAGGAAACAGACTTTTTAATGCTAAACGCAATTGTCAGGCCATGCGTTTAGCATGAAACAGTCTATCGCTTCTGAGTGTTGACTTCAATGTTCACTTTTATATTTACATATGCTATATCTCTGACGCACAGCACTATCTTAAAATATAACATATCTTAAAAATATATTCATTATATATATATATATATATATATATATATATATATATATATATATATAGTAAATGTAATACATCCGTTTGTATATAATCCAAGTGAATCATAGTAATATGGAATATTGAACTGATCCATATAAAGATCTCATATATTTATTAATACAGAGCAATATAATTAATAAACAATAAAATCCACAATTACCTCTATACCTGTTTCAGCAGACGAAGATGTCGGTCGATTGCCTTATCCATCCTAGTGTCTAGTAAGTTAGTTGTGGCGGCAAATAGAATTTGACTGTGAAAGCTAAAAGTTTTACTCGGAGGTAAGTCAGGTGACAGGGGTTGGGGGGAGGGTGGAAGATATTTGTCTTGAAGAGAAGAAATTTTATAAGATTAAACCCGAATTTTAAAATTATGACATTAACTTGGTGCTATATGAAGAACAACATATCAATTTAAAATTAAAAGAGAAGTAAAAAAGAGGTCTAAAAAATAAATTTAAAATATATAGATAAAATACGTAAAGGATTAATGGAAAGAGCGTGGGGAGATATCTATGTGTTTTAATATATATATATATATATATATATATATATATATATATATATATATATATATATATATATATATATATATACGTCTCAAGTCTCTTGATATAGTCCTCCGTATTGAGTCTGAGACCGACACTATCAAATTTAGGAGTTGAATTTAAGGTTGAGTTTATTCAAATAAATGGACGAAAGCCTTTGATATTCTTTTTTTTTCAAGTATTCGTAATTCTGTACGAATATCAGGTTCAAATTAATCTGTTCCATTAATAAAACCGCCTTTTTGTTGTATGGTATTTAAAGTTTTGCACATTCAATAAATTGATGAAAGTTTTTGTTTTTTTTATTTTCATCAAGGATTCAAAGATTTATTCTTAACAATAGAATATTTTTGTTATTTTTTTCTTTATCTCAATAAATATTTAGTTCCATAATAACATGTCTACCTTTCAGTAAAATTCAAAATGAGATCATTATGAATTGTTTACCACAGACATTACTTAATTTATTTAACGATGTAACATATGGAAAAAGGGGAGATAACACTATATAAAGAGCAACATGGAGATCTGTATCAGCTGGTTAAATTTTCTCACTTCAACAAGAGAATAATTGATATGAACTTTTCACTTCTGCGAAAATAATTACGACGAAGAAAGTTGAAAATAATATTTATTTGCCTCAATAAATATTTAGTTCCATAATAAAATATCTACCTTTCATTAAAATTCATAATGAGACCATTATGAATTGTTTTACAACAGACTTTTCTCAAATAAACAATCAGATTTATTTAACCAGGTAACATATGGAAAAAAGGGAGATCACTTTATGTAAGAAGCAACAGATGTGAATCAGCTGCTTAAATTTTCTCACTTTTGAAAGAGAATATTTGAATTCAACTTTTCATTTCTGCGAAAATAATAGCAAATATCTAATATAATCATAACTTTTTGAGTCTGTCGATTTAGTTCCGTTAATCCACTTGACAGTTTTTATCTTATTAAATCCATTCCGTGTGTCGCTTGATGCCTTATTCTTTCTAACTAGTAGAATAATGTATCAAGATCTAATTCGAATTTAAGCAACAAAAAAGAAATTCTATTAAAGTATTTGACCGATTCTGTTGAAATTTATTCTTAAAATTTTATTAGTTCTTTATTGATCTCATGTTAAGTTTTCATCCAATTTAACGTTGAACTTCATTTACTATATAATCATTAAATGGCTGAAAGTTTCTGGTTAATTAGAAAAGTTTTGAAAATAGTATTTATTCGAAAATGAAGGAAAATATTTATTTCCATAATTGATTTTTTGTCAGCATCATGGCGCTCTTTTCCTCCTTGAGAGTGCCCAGCTGAGCCTAGAATAGTGAGCAGTCGAAAAAATCAAAAACAATCTACGCGGACGCGCGAAATTCATAATCAAATTGACGAATATTTACCCATTATATACTTTATATATGGAGCTGATTTTTCATAAAACGCCAGGAATTGTAAAAGAACCGTTTTTTTTTTTTCTTTTTTTTCTTTTTTGTTGTAGAACTAATATTATCTGAATACAGGAAAATTATAAAAACTAGTAAAATAAACCAATTCTAGATTATTTTATTCATGTTGATTCTTGGTCTTCAGATCCAACCGGTATTATATTTCATTATTCATTATATTCAACCGAAGTTTGAAATGAAATATATATATCCAACCGATTTTTGAAATGAAATATACTAGATATTTGGAGTGATTTCAAATTATATAAATTTAAGATACAAAACTATTTATGCATACAGATATATATATATATATATATATATGTGTGTGTGTGTGTGTGTGTGTGTGTGTGTGTATGTATGTATGTGTGTGTGTACCAGTCTGTATTGCTGTATCACAGCACATCAGTGTGGCTAAACATACGTCCGATTCCTTCAAGCCGGGATCGGAACTCGACCGATTTGGCATCAGTCAGAGACTCTACCAAAGGGAATCTTTTAACGTATTATATACGTGATGTATATAAACGTCAAATAAGCAGCAAGAGCGCTCAATTCATAACCGAAGAGCGACGCATTATAAGCAGGGAGCAGTCTCTAGTTTTTAAAATTACCAGAGTGCAATGCATTCGAAGAATTACCATAATAGTGTTTATAGGAAAGGCATAGAGAGACAACATTACGGAGGCGGGCAATTGACTGGAGCTAAGTCGCCAGGTTAGTATCATTAATATTGTAGATTATTCTTTGGATCTTATCGAGGACCTCAAAGTAAATATCACTGGTCACTGATTCATATTTGGCAGCAATGTTCCAAGTATGGACGAATGGCAGATTTATGGACATGTAAGAAAGATTCTGGATTAAAAGATTGTCTGTGTCTTCGAGAACCACCTTTCTGAGCAACTTACTTAGCAATGGATTCAATATAGTCTTTCCACTTCATGTCAGCAGAGAACGTAAACCCAAGAAGGCGGAACATGTCACTTTCCTGGAGGATAGCATCAGCCATGATGATGGAAGGCAGTAAGTGCTTTCTCTGATGATTAATGGAGTGAAGTATAGTTTTAGAGACGTTAGAATTAACAAGCCATATTTTGCGCCAGTTTTATATGGAAGTCTATATATGGAAAATTTAAATTATTAAGGCGTGAAACAATGTACGAGAACGAGGTTTTGTTTATGTGGATTTGAGATTTGTTGTAAAATCGGTATTTCCAAGAAGTAATAGGGAAGTTATGTTCTATTTGATATATTTAGATTTACATTATTCGGACTATTGTCCTCGTCTTTGTCGCCATATTTATTACGTTTCGGCCGTTGTAGGCTCCGACCGTCTTCAGGTGGTTAGAATCCCGAACTGAACCCTTAATTTTGCTCACCGGGGTAGACTGTTCTAGTTACACGTGCCATGTTTAATAGATGTCAGTTATCAGTTACCTCCTGTTAATTCCCCTCTCCAAGTTCTCCACAGCCTTAACCGGCTATTGAACTCACGTTGGGTCCTGTCACTGAATCTAACTAACGTTTTCACTGTGACATGTGTCCTTGAGGACATCTATGTATGAATTCCTGGGTATTATAAACCTAATGTCTTCAGCAACCATTTTTAACCAGAGCTCATTCTCTGGCACTCTATATTACCGGTTCCCATACTTTATTCATTTTTATGCTTGGTTGGCTTAGGTGATTTTTGTGGCCTAGCATATGTGCTGATTCCTTATGTTAACGAATTTTCCAATGGTGTTCTTTGTCTATGATCTCAACCTGATCCAACAGAGGGCGGTGATCTCCCTTTTCTCTCCATATGTGGTCAGCCACGCCTGATTTTTCCACATCCCCTCGTGTTACAGTTTTCTGATGTTCTTGAAACTTTTATATAGACAGATATTTAGACTTTTTAATGATTCGACATCTATTCGAGTAAATGTGTTTTGGGGAAATCAATCTTACATAAAAATGAGAATTGGCATTTTTTTTAGAGAAAGACGGATCTAAAACTTATAGCTGTAATATTGATATGAAACAAAACTTATTCAAGTTGTGAGATTTGTAGTAGAGGCAAATTTTTTTGAAGAATCAGATTTGTTAAAAAACGCAAGACTCTATTTACATTATTCGGACTATTGCCCTCATCATTGTTGCCATTTTTATCACAACGTTTCAGCCGTTGTACACTCCGGCCTTCTTCAGGTGGTCGGAATGTCCTTGAGGACACATGGCACAGTGGATGAAGGCGTTAGTTAGATCCAGCGACAGGACCCAAAGAGTGTGAGTTCAATACCTGGTTAAGGCGGTCGAGAACTTGGTGAGGGGAATTAACAGGAAATAACTGACATCCATTAAACATGGCACGTGGAACTAGAAAAGTCTACCCCAGCAAGCGGAATAAAGCGTTCAGTTCGACATTCCAAACACCTGGAGAAGGCCGGAGCGTACAACGGCCGAAACGTTGTAATAAATATAGCGACAAAGATAAGGACAATAGTTCGAATAATGTAAATAGTGTACATAATACCTCATCTCAGAAATATAGGCAAATACCAAAAGCGATACTGTTTTGAGAAGCGAGATTTTTCATGGAAGCGTGATGAGTTCATGAGGAAAGGTTTGAAATTAAACTGCTATAAGAATACAGGCTAGTTTTATACAGGTTGATATGCCACTAAAAAAAAAAGAACCCGTCTATGATACTCTCAAATGAAAACTGAGATGAAATGTACTGATGATGAAAGGGCTATGATGACTGAATAGGTGGTTAATGTTCAGTGTTGGTATAAGAATGATCTTGGACAGAAATTCAACATCCTCTACAAAATGTGCCAAGAAATAGTACAAAAATACCCATTTTGCAAAAGAGAATTTATGATCTGGAATTGGAAAGAAGACATTAATAACTCTTATCCTGAATCCATCATAAACTTTCAGGATGTGAATATAGAATAATCCAACCATTTCAATAAAGTATAGGAAAAAGAAAATATTGAGCATGGATATCACGACACCAGAGTTAGTTTCGACCAACACCAGGAACTGTTACAAAACTAACATGAAAATTATTCATATAATTAAATAGTCTCGTCAGATTGAAACATTTATATAGGTGTCATTCTTCGCGCCAGACTGGAAATCCTATTGTCAGCTGTATTCAATATGTTCCTCAGTTACAAATTTCTTTAAGCGATTAAACCCTGTGTTTATTCACAAAGACCAGATCTCATTGAACATTGTGAACTGGAATAAAACAAATAACTGTACTAAATTACTGGAAATGACTTGACACTATTACTTTCAACAAAAGCAACAATTAAAATGTATAACACATGTAACACCATCACTAATGGATTAGGCGATGACAGTTATTGAACTTGAGAAACCTATTCTCCTTTTAAGACCTTGGGGTTGGGGAGACGCTCGCGCAGTCGTGTACTGGCAGCGTCTCTCGGGTCGTGGTCTTTGTCGCCACGCGTTTACAATCTCCGGGTCAACCGATTCTCTGCCGCTGATGCTCGTCGTCTTCGCTCTTTTCTCTATCCATTCCTGTTTCGCTACTCGATCGTAGTTCGCTACGGGTTTCCGCTTGTCGTGCTACCTTGTTGCTACCGGTGCGTCGTTTGGCGAGCAAAACTGCTCCTCGATCGCTCGCCCATCCCGACCGTTTTTCAGTGTCCTTCTCGGCTTGAGGGGTTTCGTCCGGCAGCGAACGTCCGACTCGCAACTCGTACCAACCGGGGAAACCCGACTGTCTAATTAAAACAAAGCATTATTTGGCCGGTCGACCCGTACGGTGTGATTTCCTGTCCAGTGCTCTGAATGTTAAAATGAAGAAATTCAGCCAAGTGAGAATGTGAATCCTTTAAAAAATAATTTTATGAAATCAAATTAGATTGATAAAGAGTAAATTTAAATATAGGATTTTCAACGAATAATGCGTTGTTTTATTCATTATTAAATTAATTTAAAGTTCTAAATTCATGTAAAAATAATGTTAAAAAAGATGCTTTTATGCGCGACCAACAATTAATGGTTCCCTTCCATAGAGATCAAATGATTGCATTTGGCGTACTTTGCATTTGCCTGTATGAGATTGCTTTCGACTTTTAATCTCTTGAAAAGTATTGTGTTTCATATATTCTATTCTAAGCTCTATTTATCACTTCTTTAGACGAACCTCCCCAGCCGCTTAGGTACCTCCTTCTGGGTACAACTTCGGAGTCAACGCATTTTCTTGAAGCAATACGGAAATACAACTGTTGTTTCCAGATGACGTCTTTTGGTGCGAAGGCTATTAGTGAGGGGAGATGGTTGCCTACTTTCAAAGTGCAAGCCCAGGTTTACCACTTATTGAGATCACTTTTGGCTGATGAGGGAGAGCCACCTCAGTTCCTACAAATTTACTTTCTCGCTGACTACAACGATAAGGTTGATGCACGTCTCGGCATTCTGCCTAGCGCTATTTCTGTCGGTCCCCGTAAAGACATTCTGTTCCGTCTACAAGACATGCTTCACAAATCTAACACTTACATCCGAAGCTTAAAGTCTGCGTTGCAAAACAACTCTTTGCCCTCTTTCAGCGTTGTCATCGATGCAGACAGATGGCCTCACGGTGAGCATGAGCGTCGCTTCAATGCTCCTGCATGTAATGAAGTCGCCGCAGTCATCCACGGTGAGAAGCATAACAGCCGTGACATTGTCATATGGTACCGGGGCGATGTTCTGCACCGCATCAGTGAAACCCACCGTTCGTACGACTGTCTCCAGTACCCACTTCTTTTGCATACGGAAGGGATGGGTACCACTTCAAAATCCCAATATACCAGGCAAGCAGCGATTCCATGTCGACCTCAAAGACGGTCTCCTGTACGGCTTACTATGCGTACATGTTTATGGTTAGGGAGGGTGAATTTAACCACTTGCACGGGTGCCGTCAACTATTTCTTGAATTTGCTGTTGACATGGCTGAAAAAATGGAGTCGGAGAGGTTAGGATTCATCAAGTTGAACCAATCCAAACTTGGAACCGACTCCTACATTCGTGATGGTCTGCGTTCTGATGGTGACCCACGCAATCCCGGCAAAACGTGCATTTTGCCTTCCTCTTACACTCGTGGCCCTCGATATATGCATGAAAGGACACAAGACGCAATGACCTATGTCCGTCATTACGGGAGTTCTGATTTGTTCGTCACGTTCACGTGCAATCCGAAATGGGTTGAAATCACACGCAAACTTTTTCCAGGTCAGCAGTACTCACACCGCCCTGACCTAATTGCCCGCGTTTTCCGGTTACAGATGTGTAAGCTTATGGATTTAATCCTTAATGGGCAAGTGTTCGGACGCGTTAAGTGTCAAAAGTAAACAGTGGAATGGTGGAAACGCGGTTTGCCTCATGCCCACATTCTGCTGTGGCTCAACAATAAGGTTGACGCAAACAAAATAGACGATTTAATTTCTGCTGAAATTCCGGATCCTGGGACTCCTCCGACCCATGGGTGGAGTAACCCTTCTCGCAGGCGACTTTAGGCAGACTCTACCTGTTATTCCAAAAGGTACACGCGTTGACGCTGTCCGCGCCTGCCTGAAGTCGTCTGCCCTTTGGCGCCCCGTGGAGACTCTTAAACTGAGCACGTGACTTCTTGAATGGGGACTCCAGATGCGCTGACTTCGCATGGGACCTTCTTGCTCTTGGGTAAGGGAAAATGCCATCTGACACACAGGGTTTTGTGCAGATTGATCAGCTTG
Source organism: Acanthosepion pharaonis (assembly GCA_903632075.3). Lineage (NCBI taxonomy): Eukaryota > Metazoa > Mollusca > Cephalopoda > Sepiida > Sepiidae > Acanthosepion > Acanthosepion pharaonis. The sequence goes on along the minus strand of CAHIKZ030001826.1, from coordinate 508,197 downwards.
CCACCACTGTTGAATCACCGGATGAATTGATAAATGCAGTCCTCTACAACCTATCCACTAATTTTGCAGATGCCGATTGGCTTGCTGGCAGGGCCATATTGGCACCGAAGAACTGTACAGTTGATTCCATCAACCATAAACTGTTGGATTGCATTCCCGGGCAATGTCATGTTTATAAGTCCATCGACAGAACTTCCCATCTATCTGAATTAGCTGAGTATCCCATAGAAGTTTTGAACCCCCTTCAGTCGTCCAGACTCCCACCTCATATTCTTCGGCTCAAAGTTGGTGGGTGCTCCTATTATGCTAATCAGGAATTTGCTCCTACGTAACAGTTCAACGGGACTCGCCTCATTATTAAATTCCTTTCTCCAAACTTGATTGAGGCGACCATTGCAACTGGCTGCGGCAAAGGAGAAATCGTTTGGATTCCCAGGATGCATATTCTGCCGTCAGACGCAAGCATACCAATCAACTTTCGTCGCTCACAATTTCCCGTGAAGCTTTGCTTTGCTATGTCCATTAACAAATCACGAGGACAGACGCTTAGCATCGCAGGTCTGCATTTACGTGAGCAGTGCTTCTCTCACGGCCAACTTCACGTTGGGTGCCCACGAGTTGGGTCTAAGAACAGGTTTTCTATTTACTCTCCCAACAACTGTGCTAGAAACATAACTTACACGGAGGTCCTGTAGACAACCCACCCGGTAGCTTTTAAGGCCATGCACACATATGCAGTCCGATTGCATGGCAATTTTTTGTTTGTCATATTGGTTTTAACGTTAGGTCATCGTAGTCTCCACTTGCCATTACTAAGACATCTTTGTAAAGGTTATCCAGCTCTTTTGCTGCCTTCTGACTTTCATACCTTCACCTGCCATCATCGCGTGCGTTTGTACACTATGATAACCTCACCGTATTCAGTTGCAACACAAGCTGCTAGACACATGAACACCGGCATTAGAAATGATTGCTCCACTAAAGTTCCGGTTTCATTAACAGTTGATCGGAGCACCTGCAGTTCGTACCAGTGCACACAAGCACATTCACACTTGAGAAGCTTCGGAGTCCGTTTAATTGTCACAAAAGTCGAGTGCATCTACGAAATTCAGGCTTCTGCTTGTATATACACTTTACGGCTGCCATGGGTGAAACATGTCAGCCATACAGCTCTATTGTTTTGTTTGTAGTCGTGTAAAAAAAACCTAAAACCACACGCCAAGTACGGCGACCCCGGTCGGTTTTCATAAGCTCTCAGCCGTGATGTTGACGGTCACTGAAGAGAAGACACTTCTCCATTGCAATTGAGGCTCGGCCTTACGGCTACCCCCGTTGCGGTTTTAAGGGCTCTCAGTCGCGATGTAGATGGTGACAGATCGGAATAAAGGAAGTTATATCACAGAAATTTTCTTACCATGACACCCCGTCATTGTTCGCTCTTCTCTTGGTTTTACGGTTCTTCTTTGAGGTCGTGACAGCGTCGTCTTATGGGCATAAGACGCGTCTTTTAGTTAGACAAGCGGTTTGTTTGTAATTGCGAACGGCACATACTTTATGTCTATGGCTTCCTCACGGCACGTTTTCCCTTCAATCCCTATGTATGTTGCAACAGAATCGTCGTTTCTTGACTACTTACCACAAGTGCTTCTAGTAATGCTTAAAGGTCCAATTGGTTAAAGCTGTAACTGCAGCCAGCTTTTACTCACAGATGTCTTAGTAATGGAAATGACTGATGCTACAACGGCTTTCCGTTACTTCCTTCGATACCTTCGAATACTTGGGCCTGCATGATGTTTGCTTAAACTTTGTGTGCATTGCGTTTCAACATTTTGTAGAAACTTAGTTCCCGTCAACATACAAAGCGCATCTTTCAAAGCAACAGCCGTCCCCAAATCTTGCATTCCCGGGCAACACCGGCTCTACTGCTAGTTAATAATAAATCATAGTATTTGCCAACATATATTCTAAACATTATAATAAGACTTGTTCTATATTAACACCTAGCTGTTAAACTAATGCAACATTTGTTGCGCGCTCTTTAAATTTGCATATGTACAATAAATAGATGGAAACACGTTAATTACACTGAAGAAAGTTGAAAATAATATTTATTTACCTCAATAAATTTTTAGTTCTATAATAACCGATAATCCTTTAATCGAACGTTATACTTTACAACAGACATTACTCAAGTAAACGATCAAAATTATTTAACGATGTAACATATGGAAAACAAGAGTGACCAGCCTATATAAAGAGCAACATGGAGATGTGAATCAGTTGACAAAATTTCCACACTTCATTAGGAAAATAACTGATTTCGACTTCTCGAGTCAGCGAAAATAATTGTAAGTTTCTATTATAAACACAAATTTCTGTTTCCACCCTACCGAGTCTTTTGTGTTTTATTTTTTTAACTCCATAGAATTATGTATCAAGCAATAATCAGCATGTTAGCAACAATCAAGTAATTGTAAAGTAGTAATGTATTCATTTCATATAAACATTTGTTTTGACAACGAAATAGGGGTTTTGTTGTGTTGTATTTAAGTTTCTATATATTCATTAATTGGGTAAATATTTCTTGTTAATTACGTAAACTAATGATGAAAATACTATTTAATTGAAAGTACAAATAGTTATTTCCATAATCTATTTTTGTTAGTGCAAGTGATAATGTGATCAATATTTTTACAACAAGCATTACACACGGAAATTTTCAGATCAAAATTCCGAAAATACCAAAAAATGAGATTACGAACATTTCTCCATCCTCATATCCTTATGAAAATTATAAAATAGATCCTTCTTTTCTTAGGACTTCGAATTCTTAGAATTTACTATTCTATTCGAGTTTATATTATACTTTAGTATTGCAGAGAAGCAAAGAAAGTGTTTCCTGTAATCTTTGTAGACTTTCTGGGAGTGATCGTCACCGAGAGCATAAATGGTTTTCTTCAACAATTGAAGTCCTTTAACCCATTTCCCTCAGCTTGATCCCCTAGTTACACGCAATTCAGTGTTGTCTGTGTAGAAATATCACCACCACCACAACCAACAACAACAACAACAGCAAATTCTAGATAACTTAAGTGTATGAAATGGTGTTGGCAACGTTCTTAGACTAACCAATTTGTGGCATCTTCCTATGTGTGATGTTCCACTGAACCATCGAAAACTTTAAAGCTGAAAGCCTTCTCTAAATCTAGTACCTCATCGATACTAGTGTTGCCTAGTAAGAAAATGCACCATTGTTTTTTAGTTTTTTATATTATTTAATCGACCCTCTACTTAGTCTTTTATGTCTTATTCTTTCAACTCCATAGAATTATGTATCAAGCAATAATCAGCATGTTAGCAACAATCAAGTAATTGTAAAGTAGTAATGTATTCATTTCATATAAACATTTGTTTTGACAACGAAATAGGGGTTTTGTTGTGTTGTATTTAAGTTTCTATATATTCATTAATTGAACAAACGCAATTCACTGCACCATAGAATACATTAAAGCTGAAAACTGTCTCTAAATCTGGTACCTCATCGATAGCAGTGTTGGCTAGTAAGAAAATACATCAAATTTTCAATGACTTAAGCATATGAAATCGTATAAGTAATACTTCATTGCGCCACAGGATAAACTGGTGCTAAATACGGTCTCTAAAGCCAGTACCGAACCGAAGGCAACCTGTTCAATCTGAGACGTTTACAGTTTCATATATAAAAAAAAAGAAAGTTATATTAATGGAATGATCTTCATCTATCATGTTGCTAATACAGGTACAACCAAGCAGCGTTTAACATCTTGATTTATAGAAGCTGGAAGAGGACGGAACATTTTCAGGGCTAACCTCTATATATTTCTATCGGCGAAACTGCGAAACATTACTGTTCATCTACCCATATAAAATTATAAATATCTTCTTTTCTTTTTTAGATTGAATTGTGTTTAAAATTATTCTCCAGCTATTACATAATTATCAATGTTGCCCAGCTAGAAAGAATAACAAATTACTTAAGAATATGAAATGTAGGTGAAGTTCCATTGTGTCACAGAAGATGTTGGTTCTGAAAACAGTCTTAAAATGCTCATTCTGGACCGTTGACAGGTGAATACCAACAAAATGAACCAATTCAATTAGTAAACTGTACTTGACACGCGATGTTGCTCTTGTTAATTATACGGACACAAGACTACATCGTAAAACCTTTACTATTCGAGATAATATTAAATATTAAATATAGAAAAATCTTAGGTTATTATATGTCTATGAAGATATAAGTAGTTTTTGGTCTAATCGAAAACTGGTATCCAAATTCAATAGATGAAATAGCACGCAAATCTTTGAGCAGGTGCATAATGTTGAAATACATTATTTAAGTTAGTGTCTGGTCGACCGGAAGTTTCTCTCTCAAGAATCAAGAGTCAAATGTCCAAAATCGGTTATTTGCGCATCAGGCCTTGATTGACATTTCCAGTATCGTTGAAAACATTCGAAATATAATGCAATTCATTAATCGATAAATTGAAAGCGTTTCCTCACGTTTTCGACGGATTTTTTTGAGCGCCAGCATCTGATTAATGAAAGCTATAAATACAAATCATATAGAAACAACGATTATTGGCGAGTGGATTCCGTGCTGTTGACTCAGTAGGATTTACTAATCCACTGAAACATTTCCCGCTTCTACAATGAAGCCAAGATTCGACATTTTCCCCTTTTAGGGGTTTGATTAAACACAACTCAATGTGTATTAATCGTCTTGTTGACTGTCTGTGGTGTTCATCAAGAGAGGCCAGATGTTGTTGGTCCAATGGCTGCTCAGTGCACCAATATATGTGCGTTAAAATGCGGGAGTAATGCAATATAGATGAAAAGTTTCCACATTAATTGAGATCGTATTATGGCAAACGTGTATATATATATTACCTCTTTCACTAATTGTCAGGTAATCCTAGCGTTAGTTTGAAAGCGTGGGTGTGAAAGCGTGGGTGTGTTCGCAAGCGTTGGGCATTTGCGCGTTTTTTTTTCTTGTTTTTTTACCGTTCGTATTGTATTATAAAAATTAACGTGACATGAACTATCTTTTTTATACAAACATCTTTATATATTTACTATTTGAAATTCATGTGAAAGTAATATGCCAGTGGCCAGAGTGAATACTTTTATTAATAAGAATTAATTTTCGAAATCTTTTATCTAGATTTCTCAACAAGCAATTAATTTCATTATTATAATACTTATTTGAATTCTTTTATTTTAGGCAGAGGAACGTTGGAGGTATAAGAATTGTAATCGTTTTGCTGACTGTCATTGATGGTTATAGAAATCTTGGAGTTCCATGATTCTCTTGGAGATATAATACGTCATCTGTGCCCAAATGAATGTTTATTAGAAATGCGATGAAACGTGTCTTACGAGTTGCACCTGTAAATGCGATTTTGATGTGAGACAAACCAGAAATTTCATGTTTCTAAATTTTATTTGGATTCTTTTGTTTTAGGAAGATGAACGTTGCAGTTCTACGAATTTTAATCCTGATTTTGGCTGTCAGTGTTGTTCATCCAAATGTGGCCAGTTTTGATCCTCGAAGGCCTATTTTGTGCACCCAATATTGTGGGAATCAATGCGGAAGAAGCGAACAATGTATGCACGTTTGCAAAAAGTTGTGCAGGAAAGGATATGTGCAACAATGAT
>CAHIKZ030001826.1:312500-500000 GCA_903632075.3 Acanthosepion pharaonis | reverse complement strand
ATATATATATATATATATATATATAGACTTCCATGTTTAAGTTTTCGATTGTTTTCTCTGTTGAGAATTTGTCAATCCTGAATACATACGATTTGCATTTGGGTTGCCAGAATGCAGACTGGATAAGGAAAAGTTTCGAAATCATCTATGGCGTTGCTTTTCATCATGAGTAATCGGGATTTCATAGTGAATTCTTGGCATTTAATATTTCATTCCTGTTACTACTATATTTTATCTGTATAAAGAAGAAAACACAAGGCTTACGTGTAACCTTTGTAGAGCTTCTGAAAATATTCGTCGTGAGAGCAGAAAAGTTTTTCGGTAACAATAAAAATGACTTCCATCCATTTTTCTCAACATGATCTAGATGAAATTGTGTAAGTGATGCGTGTTTGGGAGAAAGGATCCATTGGTGCTAAATACTGTCTCTAAACACCGTACCTAACCAATTGCAGTCTTTTCAATACAAACCGTTTACAGGTCTTTACTAACAAAGTGCATTATGTCAATTATATGAAAAATTCTTCACCCATGATTTTGCTGTTGCTGATAATACGGACACCACCTTATATCGTGTAAAATCTTGGTTCATAGAGGCTTGAAGGAAACTGAAGTTCTTTTTCAGCTTATAACTTAAGACTAACCCCATCCTCTACGCATTACCATTGGTGAGCCTGCAAAGCGATATGTCTGTTCATCTAACCACACAAATATACATATATATTTTAGATTAAATTTGGGTTAATTACATAGATAGATTTCTCACAATTTATTATTGATTTGTATTTAAATTCATTTTTTGTAGGAAAATGAACGTTTCCATTATAAGAATATTACCTGTGTTGCTGACTGTCAGTGATGGTCACCTTGAGAAGTACACTTCTGCTTCTATATGGGATTTGGCTAGTATGTGTTCCGAAATATGTTCGCTGAAATGTCATCGTAATGGAATATGTCTGCAAAGGTGCATCAAGACATACAATATGATTATAATAGGCATATATATATATATATATATATATTATAGCAAAAATACAGAAAATACCTCAACATAGGTATAGTCTATTTCAAACCGTTCTTCACACAGTTAACGTCTGGCCTCTCAAAATTTCCATGTTGGTGCATATTCATTTAATTCAATATACTTTCAATATTAGCACAATGATCTTGTTTTTTTTTCTCATACAAAAAATGATATGTTCATCACTTTTCTAAAATAAAATTATTGTGTTCTTCTGAAAATTAAATTCTTACATGTGAAATCAAAAACGCTAAGATTATTTAAGTGATTTTAAAATTTTATTATGTATACACGCGAAAAAAGTCAAGGGTGTTAAGTTGGTTATTGAAATCTGAATATTTAAAATATTTCAAATTATATGCTGTAAACATCTTGAAATATTTCTGCAGTATTCATAAATAAATTTATTAAGATCTGTTTTTAGGCTTATAAAATAAATAACTTTAAGTATATTTCGTTGATGTTTATTTTTTTCATGAAAACGTATAGGCGTATTTTCAACAAGAATTTTCCCAAATTGCCAATGTGGACAGGCATGATGTAAATGTTGAAGGATTTTACATGCATCATTCAAATGAAAACTGAAAATTCGAAACAACTTAACAGTGACATGATCTACATATATATTATTTTCCTGTTGGAAATAAAATCTCCTAAGGGATATTTAAATTTCCATACAATGTTGATTTTTGCAACAAGTTAGTTAGTAAGGAGGAGTAAAACACAATGCTTAAATTTTATATATTGAATTTAGTGTGGTATATAATTAATTTTATTTTTTTAATAGGTACTGTGGTAAATATATTAGTGCTTATTTATTTGTGTAGGATATTTTCGAAATGTTTCTAATTAGAATTCGATATAAAAGTTTAATATGTTTATGTTTAAGTAAAGAAATATCATATTCTATTTCCTTTATACTGAATTTTCTAATAAAATATGTTATTTATTCATCAATGATATAATTAGGGAAGTTATTATCAATAAGTTTGTGCTTAATATTTTTTTAGTTAATTGTAGAATGTCTGTTTTGTAGATGAATTATTTTTTACACGGCTTATTATGTTTTTTTTTTGTTTTTTTTTTATAATTACTAATTTGTGATAATATGGACATTCACTCTTATAGTTATGAGTCCACAAATTCATAATAGTAGTTTTAATATGGGGAATTAGTGAATTTATAATTTTTAGTGTTTTTCAATATATCTAGAAAAGGAATTTTATTATATTATTAAGTTCTTATATAAATTAATAAACATGTAAAACAAGCACACAAGCACAATATATATATATATATATATATATATATATATATATATATATATATATATATATATATATATATATATATATATATATATATATATATATATATATATATATATATATATATATATATATATATATATATATATATATATATGGCATGATATATGAATTTTCAATGTTGAAGAATATGAACAGTATTTTAACTTACAATATACAATATTTCCGAGCAAGAATATATAAGAGAGAGAGACTGTGTATGTGTGTTTATAAATATATCGAGTTTTTTTCTGAATATAACTTCCAGTTTCCTTTAGAAGGTGGGAATTCATCAATATACCCAAACGATATCAATTTTGTGGAAATTACTGGATAGAAAACACTTGTGAAAGAGTTTAGGCTTTTTGAATCGAAAAGAAATGATATATGTAACATCTAAATATTGCAAATATTTTTGCTAATGGTCATTTAGTTATGTGTAAGTAAGAATTTAGAACAAAACCTTTTGTTCATGTGAGACTATTTCATAAATTGAGTTTAGTTGAAAAGGCAAGATGTTTGATCTAGCGACGTTTCTTGAATGAAATATATTTCCGTGAGAAAAGGTATCATAAAAATTAGTTACAGCTGCATGGAAAACATGGGATAAATAATAATTTAAGCATATTAAAAAGTACTTAACAAAACCAATAACAATTGCAAAAACAATGACATGACATACGAATCTATCATAACTATTAATATTAACATAGACGAAAACATCTAAATAGGCGCCACAGAATATAAAATATATTTAAAGAAAGATATAATAACTACAAAGTGCCATTTGAAAGCAGAGACACACAAATGTATAGGACACTATCGAAATACATATCCACCCCAAAATAAACAAATATAACCATGCGAAATTATAAAAAGAGCAGCCTAATACAGTATTAACAATAATAACTATGAAATAAATAAAATAAATATGAATATAAAATTAATTTCTTAATAAATGAATGAACATAAACATACAAACACCAAGACATTGAACAAACCTAAGCCTTCATAATGAACACCTCAATAAATAATATTAAGACAAAGACAAATAAACTATTTAATATTAAATAAAAATGAAACATTAAATAAACGATATCATATGATTAAATAAGTAAAGATTTAATTTAATACATATACACTATGTAACAATTATATATATTCGCATGCGAGCATACGGTGTGTGTGTGAGTGCGTTGGAGTGTATACTAAATATAAACTGTGGAGTGAAAAAATATTTCTACACATACAATGTTTAATTTGTTGTATCTCCAAGTAATTAATACACATAATTTTCATATAATTAATTGTACACAGATGTATAATATCTAAATACGTGTAGAAAAGTGAAAAATATTGATTTAATAGAAACAAATCCCCCTTATTTATTTATTACATTATAATTAAATTGAACGCTTGAAAATGAACCAGAAGTAGGGCCTTTAATTTAATTATATAATTGAATTTGAAGTTTTTAGTTTCTGTTTTTGAAACATGGTAATTCCTGTGTAGGAATTCCTGTGTAGAAATAACCATGTTGGAATTTTAAAGGCCGGTGAGAGATTTTGCTGTCATAAAAATTCGAGTTACTTGCAAAAAAGTTTGTTATTTGCAAATTTCTTGTATTTTATCAGACAATCTAATAAATCTTTGCTATATTTGCTTAACATAACTTACTTGAATGCATTAAAAACTAAACCCGGTCTACGCACAACAAGAAACGTAAGTAGTGCCAAGATTTGGGCGTGGCAAGTAAGCATAGTCGTCCAATCCTATAACTATATTCCTATATTCTTGAAGCAAAAAAAATAATGGCGGTTTATTTACTTTGAATGAAGTAGAATTAATATTTTGTTCGTTTTCTTTCATTTTCAGCCGGACGATGATTACATGTGGTGACCATTTGAATAGAAAGACCATAACTCATAAACGGACATTCCTGCCTGATGGGCTGTGATTAACCCGCAGCCAATATCATGTCTAATGACTTAGTAAATTGATTTAATATTTTAATGGAATAAATTCTTTCATGCACGCATAATTTGTTTGTTAATTATTTCTGTATAGTAATATTTTCAGTTAGAAAGATTCTTTTCGAAAGTGAGATTTATGAGGAAAAGTTTTTTGTAGAATTGATACTTGAAAAATGATAATTGATTTTATAAAAAGTTAGAGAGATATTAGCCTTTTTTAATATAAAATATCTGACATACAATATATTTAATGATCCCAATCAGTATATTAATGGTTAGAGAAGTGAAATTTACATGCAAGTGACAATTTCTGTTTAATTAAAATGTTTGAAACATGTGTGATTTCTTGACGAAGTGAGTTTAGTTGAGGAGGCAATATTGTTCAAGTGGTGATCTTTTTGGAGTAATCAAGATTTTTTTCCCTGAAACTATAGGATAAAAACTCCTATATTTTACAGCCAATTAATGAAGTACATCAAGTAAGAGACGCCAACAAATAAATCTTACTAATTTCAGTAGAAACGAAAAGCTTTTTCACAATTCTGTAAAAACACGGCTCCAAATGAAATAAGTATTTTCTGGAACCTGATTGCAGAAGACGTCATCTGATGTGTTGTGAAAATGAACTTGAAATGACCGGGAAACTGGCGCCATATTTGTTATCAGTACGGTGATTTGAGCGTGCCAAGTTATTAGAAAAGTGTAAGAAAAGATGGGCCGTAAAAGCAGTTTAAGTGATGCTGAAAAGAAAACTATCACCTCAGAACTCTCAAAAAGTAAATCTACTAATAACACCTTTGTTGCGTGCTCTTTAAATTTGAGTATATTCAATAAATGAATGGAAACATTTGATTAATTACACCGAAGAAAGTTGAACATAATATTTATTTACCGCTGTGGCACCATTTACGAGGCAGAGAAAGGAAAAGAAAGAAAAGAAGGCAGAAAGAAAGGCGAGACGAATCGTGGGTGATCAGCAGAACACACACACGGCTAAGAGACAATGAATATATTGATAAGTAACCATGGCGAAAGGGTGTCATTACAATGACAAGGAAATTCTGGGTAAGAAGAAAGGGAAAGAAAGAAAGAAACAGATGTGTTTTGATAACGGCTGTGTTATCTAGGAGTACATAAACAAAACGGCTGCTCGACTGGCCAACGAAAAATTCAATTGAAAACGTTAATTTTGATAAATGACAAAACACAGGTGTAATTGCAGGACTTTGGGTAGATATGAAAAATTAAAAAAAACACACAAGCCGTGTCCGCTGACCGAATTTTTTTCGACAAAACAACTTTGGCCAGAAATATGTACCGAAGGAAAATGAATGGGGACCCAGAAGTGTTTTTTCTCCTCCCTTGGAGGCGACAGACTGACTGAAATTTTAGAGATATTTCTTTTTTGAGGCCGTGTTAAGAAGACCACCCATTTTGATAATTAGCGATAAAATACCTGACAAAAACCACGTGTGGAACAAGAGTTGTCATATTGTCCGTTTGCGGCTGGAGAAGTGATAACGGCGATTAAAGCGGAAGAAAAGGGAAAGAGAAGAGATAATTTTTTTTTAGTTAAGCAAGATATTTTTTTTCCCGAAACAAAGCCGCGGATTCGTTCACGCCCGACTAAAACATCATTGGTCAAGTGGTTGATCACGAGACGCACGAAGGAGGAGGAAAGATACCCGACTAAGACCTCATTGGCCGAGTGGTGATCCCGTGACGCACGAAGAAGGCTGTCGACGCCTCATCCAGAGTATAAGAATGAGAAGCTGCTACGAGGAAGTGGGGAGGGCAGTTCACGCCCCTCAGAAGTATGGTGAGAAAGTGGGAGTGAGGAAAGGTTCCCAAAAATGGAAAAAGAGGGAAAATCCCTAACCAGAAATAAAAAGAGGTGGATATGTATTTAGAATTATCGAGGAACCCGCCGACGCCGACAGACCCACCCCGGTTTTGGTCGGCGTCAATAAAAGCGAGGCCCCAACAGGCAGAAATCAGAGAGAGTTTTGGGCTCCAGCGGTGCTGTTTGGGGACGTCACAACTGGCGCCGTGGTAGATCAGGATATAACATCACAGTCAGCGCTGCGACCGGGGGTCGACGTCACACCGCAATAATATTTTTTTAATTCTATAATAACTGATAACCCTGTCATCGTAATTTTTAATTTACAACAGACATTACTTAACTAAACGATCAAAATTATTTAACGATGTAACATATGGAGAACAAGTGTTAACAGCCTATACAAAGAGCAACATGGAAATGTGAATCAGTTCGTAAACTTTCCACACTTCAATAGGAAAATAATCGATTTCGACTTCTCAAATCAGCAAAAATAATTGTTAGCATCTATTATAATCATAAATTTCTGTTTCCATCAATTTAATTCCGTTGATCCACTTGAGTGTTTTTACATTATTTAATCGAACCCTAGCAAGTCTTTTGTTTTTTATTCTTTCAACTCCATAGAATGATGTATCAAGCAATAATCAGCATGTAAGGAACAATCAAGTAATTGTAAAATAGTAATGTATTCATTTCATATAAACATTTGTTTTGACAACGAAATAGGGGGTTTGTTGTGTTGTATTTAAGTTTCTATATATTCATTAATTGGGTAAATATTTCTTGTTAATTACTTAGACTAATGATAAAAATACTATTTCATTCAAAATGCAAATAGTTATTTCCAGAATCCATTTTTGCCAGTGCAAGTAATAATGTGATCAATATTTCTGCAACAAGCATTATAAACGGAAACTTTCAAATTAAATTTTAGCTAATATCAACAAATGACATTACAAATATTTCTTCATCCTCATATCCTTATGAAAATAAAAAAATAGTTGCTTCTTTTATTAGGACCTCGAATTCTTGGTATTTACTATTCTATTCGAGTTTATATTATATTTTAGTATTGTAGAGAAGCAAGCAAATGCTTTTCTGTAACTTTTGTAGAGCTTCTGAAAATATTCGTCATTGGGAGCAGAGAAGGTTTTCGGTAACAATATAAATGGCTAAATTGTTCTTTCATCCATTTTTCTCAATATGATCATCTAGCTGCATGCGTTGCCTTGTTAGACACTACAAGAAATTCTAGATAGATTAAGCATATGAAATGTTGTAAGTGAGGTTCCATTGGGCCACAGAAGACATTAGTGCTGAAGACAGTCGCTAAATCCCGTACTGAACCGATGGCAGCCTGTTTATTTTAAGCCGTTTACAGGGCCTTGTCAGTAAAGTGTACAAAATCAATTAGTGAGCTACTCTTCATCCATTATGTATCTCTTGTTTGTAACACAGACACAACCCAGCATCGTATATCCTCTTGTTTCATACAGGTTTCAAGGAAACCAAAGTTCTTTTTCAGCCTGTAACTTAAGGCTACCGTCATCCTCCACAAATTATCTTCAGTGAACCACACAACCTTATAATTTTTTTTAGTTTACATTATTTTCTTTAACATTTAATTATTTCAAATATGTCTACAAAACTGAAAATATAATTAAATATAGAACAATCTTAGGTTATTATATCTCTATGAAAATATAAGTAGTTTTTGGTCTCTTCAAAAACTGGTATCCAAATTCATTATATGAAATAGCATGCAAATCTTTGAACAGATGCTTAATGTTGAAAGAAAGTATGTAGTTTGAATGTGTCCGACAAATTACACACGCATAATATTTCTTTTATTTTACGATTAGGACTTGTGATACTTGCAATCTACCACTTTATTTAGAATTATTATTATAGTTTATGTAGTGAAGAAGCTTAACGATAACATTAGAGGAGAACTTCTTACTTCACAGTAATGGTATTCATGGGGGTAACTTTATGAATCTGAAGTAGACACAGAGAGGAAATTATTTAAATTAGCATCTGGTCAACCGGAAGTTTCTATCTTAAGATTCAAGAGTCAAATGACCAAAATCGGTTATTTGCACATCAGGCCTCGAGTGACATTTCGACGGATTCTTTTGAGAGCCAGCATCTGCTTAATAAAAGCTATAAATACAAATCATAAAGAAACAACGATTTGTTGGCGAGTGGATTCCGTGTTGTCGACTGAGTAGAATTTACAAATCCACTGAAACATTTCCCGCTTCTAGAATGAAACCAAGTTTCAACATTTTCCCCTTTTATGGGTTTGATTAAACACAACTCAATGTGTATGTTTTCCTTAAACTTTTTCATTTTATGGATTCTTTTAAACGTGACTTTGTAATCTTTCCATTTCAGGGGCTTATTTAAGCACACCTAAAAGTTTATATGTAAATTCCACTTTCAAAGTTTTTTTTTTTTTTTTTTATGAAACACACCTAAATGTGTGTATGTTAAATTTTCCTTTCAGGTATCTATTTAAAAAAATTGTATAAGTGAATTTACCTTTAATTTATTTAAATTTTTAGCACAGTTTAATTACTCGAAACGTCCTATTTTAACATTGCAACATTCCTCAAACCTCTCCATAACACTATGACACACAGCACAACACAAAAAACAATTTGCATAAATTTAAATAATACTTTTTTAATTCGTCCACTGTGTGGCGATTTCTCTCGTAAACATTGTTCTCATCAAAAAAACATTGATTTTGTATAATTGATACTTGAAAAATTGATTTTTATAAGTGAGAAGTTAAAGAGACATTAGTTTTGTGAAACATTTGGAGAAATGAAACTTGTTAAAGAGTTGACACCTTTTGAACGGAAACTATTTGACTTATGAAACTTTTCAAGATTCAAGATCTCTTGAGTAAAGGTGATTAAGAAAAGGAAAACTTATATGTAAGTGAGTATTTTGTAGTTAAACTAAATTTTAGTTGCTTGGAATGAGTTTTGTGAAGAAGGCAAGATTGTTCAAACGTCGACCTATCCCGATCAATGGTGTTTTATTAGTGAAAAATTATATATATATATATATATATATATATATATATATATATATCAAGAGAAAGAAAGAGAGAGTGAGGCTTAATTTGTGTTAAATTGTAAAGAAAACCGAATTTTGTTTTTGTTGTAGAAGATAAGGAAAACTAAGTTTTTCCAAGAAGTAATAGGTAAATTCTGTTTGACATATACTTTTAAAAATTCTATTTTTGTAAAGGAGATCCTGAAAATATATATATAATTTTATTATGATGAGATTTGTTTTTATATTGAGGCTTGGCAAAAATTATACCAGCAATATATTTTTGAAAAACAAATATTACCAGCTATACATTTTTGTTAAAAACGTATTAGCAGCAATAGATTTTTGAGTAAAATATATTACCAGCAATACATTTTTGAAAAAAAGATATTACGAGCAATACATTTTTGAAAAATATATATTACCAGCTATACATCTTAAAAATATATATTACCAGCTACACATTTTTGAAAAATATTACCAGCAATACATTTTTGAAAAAAATATTACCAGCAATACATTTTTGAAAAAAATATTACCAGCTATAAATTTTTTTGAAAAGAGTATTAGCAGCAATCGATTTTTGAGGAAAAAATATTACCAGCAATACATTTTTGGAAATGAATATAACAAAGCAATAAGAATTTTGTCGGCATTAAATGACCCATTGAGGTTTTGATATGCCATAAATCAAAACAAACGAAACCACAGCATCATCTATTCAGAACTAGATCATTTAATAAAACAGCTTCCAAAACCTTTTATTTTATTGGGAGGTTTCAAATGCCAAAACGAAATATGGGGAAGCAATGAGACAAACAACAAAAGTCAAAGAATAGAAAACCATATAAACAAAAACAAACATTGTCTCTACGATAATAAGACGAATATATGCATGAATCCGGCAACAGGATCATATGCAGCAATAGATCTGATTCTCTGATCCAACCAAATACATGTATTATAAATTTGACTACCTTGAAAATAAACAGCAAAATATATAACACCGATTATTGGCGGAGCTGAAAAATAGGCAGGTCATTTAAACATTCAGATTGCTTAAAAGACACTTTTTATGAAATAGTTCGCTGACAAATTCGCTCAATCATTTTTATATATACCAAAATTCAGCCAATACAAAGCTTGAAATTCGCTAACGGTAGAAATGGTAATGATGAATTAGGCGTATGACAGAAATTAAACAGGAGGTAGTTGTAAATGAAGATTATCTCTCACATTTTTGTGATCTTTATATCAAACTAAGTAAATAAATATATTTTAAGATCTATAAAAGTCACAATGCTTCAGAAGGATATACATACATACATACATATATATATATATATATATATATATATATTAAGCATTTCACCCCAAGCAAGGCGGGAAGCCACTAGGACGCAAGGGGTTACAGAAAATTTGGACAGAAATAGGATGATAGAAGAAAGGATGAGGAGAAGGGTAGTGGATAGATCAAGGCAACTGGAGATGTCGATTGACATTACATTTGAATAGCTGGAGATTATAGCTATCAGGGAAACAGGAGAAGGGAAGGGAGTTCCACAGGCGAGAGGTGCGAGACATGAAGCTATTAGAGTAGAAGAGACGGCTACATTTAGGAGTTTCGATAGTGAAGGGGTGAGAGCGGGATGCCAGCCTCGTAGGGCGCTGGAACTCGTGACGTCTGGGAACCAGCGAATGCAGCTCCTCGGAGCAATTTCCATGAAAGTATTTGTAGAACAGACAGAGGGAGGCGACGGCGCGTCTGTGAGAAAATGACTGTATACGAGACGCCAGGGCAGGGCCAACCACATTGCATATCCGCCTCTGGAGCCTATCAAGAACCCCGAGGCAAACAGAAGGGGCGACAGACCATATATGGCAGCAATACTCAATGCAAGGGCGAATTGTTAATTTGTAGATCTGGAGGATCGACTCCGGGGAGAAAAATTTCCTGGCGCGGCAGTGGACGAGGCAATTGACTCAATGTATTTATTCCATCTCAGGTCAGCAGTCAACGTGAGACCGAGAAGCCGCAGAAAGTTGCTCTCGAGAAGTTGAGCGTCAGACATTCTAATGGAGGGAAGGGAAGGATCTCTGTGGTGATTAATAGAGAGCAGTTTTGTCTTAGAAGCGGTGAAGTTGACCAGTCAATTCTTGCCCCAGTTCACAATCGATTGGAGGTCCTTTTCGAGACGCACGGCCAGGTGACTTTTGTCAGTGAGACTAGATTTGTTTTTTGAGGCAGAAATAAATTGTGGTGTCATCTGCGTAGATGCCAACTTGGGAAGTTATGGCGTATGTGTGTGTGTGTGTGTGTCAATGACGATACTTGCGGAAGCGGCCACTTTCCAATTATCTTAGAAAATACAAGTATTCGACTCGATGAGAAAATACTACGGCGGAATCTAAAGAAGATTTTTAAATAACAATGCAAATCAAAACTAATATGAGAAGAAAATATTAATAATGAAGATCACCTGACATACTTCACCAAAACACTTATATCAATAGCTGAAAAGAACGTATTAAATCATCTACTGCGAGAAAATACTAAAAACCCTGGTTTGACAAGGAATGCCTAAAGGCTATCCAGACACGTCGTGCTGCCTACAACAAATTTAATTCAAATCCCATAAAAGAAAAAGTAAACTTAAAAACAGCAAAGCCAAGGATCGACGAACTATCAAGGAATCCAAAAGAACCACATGGAAAAACTATATATTAAAAATAAATCCAAACACTAAGAGAAAAACCAAAGGAACATGATGAAAAAGATATGACAGGAACATATTGGTAGACACACTGAATGGAAGAATAAGTGAAAAAGGTACATATCGTCATACTACATTTTAGTTTAATAATAAAAAAAAATAATGTGACAGAACAGAATACATCATGCAGGGCCTAATTTAAATCTTTAAAATTCACATCTATCTATCTATCTATCTATCTATCTATCTTTGTTCATATTTATATATCTATCTCAGTCTGTTCATATCTATCTGTCTCAGCCTGTTCCTATCTGTCTCAGTCTGTTCCTTTCTATCTATCTATCTATCTATCTATGTATATATATATATATATATATATATATATATATATATATATATATATAGATAGAGAGAGAGAGAGAGAGAGAGAGAGAGAAAGTGAGAAGTTTATTGAAAGAAAATAGTATAAATTGGAAAAATCTTTTTGTGACAGGTTTTATTCAAAGACTAAAATTCATCGGACATTAATTTTTCTAAATACCTTTTGTTCATATATAAATTTATACAAAATTGTATATCTCTATATTTATATATATATATATATATATATGTATATATATATATATATATATATATATAAAAAAAAAATAGGAAAACTGTAGTAGTTCCTGATGCGATATGTATTTATTTAAACAAAATATTTATCTCTTTCTGTTCATATTTATATATCTATCTATTTCTGCTCATATCTATCTCATCAGTCTATTCACATCTATCTATCTATCTATCTATCTATCTATATATATATATATATATATATATATATATATATATATATATAAATATTGCCTTCTGAAAGAAATTTTCATATATATATATATATATATATATATATATATATATAATCGATATCTAAAATCGAGATTCGACGTATGAGGGTCAAGATAGATCAGTTTGTGGTGAAGGCCTTTGGGCAGGACCATCCACACTTTTTGAAGGGACGAATACAGAGACCTGGTGCACCGAATGCCAAAGGTTCCCAAATGACCCTCCGCAGGTTTTGAATTCAGAGTTGTCCTTCTCCTAGACCAGTTGCTCTCCAAGGCTAAAGAACCCAGTCTCTCCTGCTATTTTACCCATAGCTAGAGGGAGAGGAAGAGGATTCATACCTTTTCCAATATATATATATATATATATATATATATATATATATATATATATATATAAAAAGTATATATATATATATATATATATATATATATATAAATATAAAATATAAAATATAAAATATATAATATATATATATATATATAAAAAAATTAAAGTATAAAATTATACTACCAAGTTCTTTCACACTTGAGATCGGTATCATGATGGGCTGTGTGTGATTTCCCCCTTCTTTTCGTTTTATACATGGAACTGATTTTATGAGGCGCATCAACCACAGCCAAAGGAGTGATGACTGAAGAACAGCTAGTCCTTCCTCCTTCTAGGGCTTTTTTTGGATGATATCACAATTCTCGTCTCTTCTAAAATTGATGCCAATAACCTGTTAGAAAAGTACCACGATCTTTTCATATGGGCGAGAATGAAGGTTAAGCCCATGAAAAGTCGAAGCCTGTCATTAGTTAGGGATCTGTTAAGGAGATTCACTTTAAAATTGGTGATGACACGATACCAACAGTTAAGGAAATGCCAGTAAAGAGCCTCGGACGGCTATATACAATCCCACTGACTGATCGACATCGGGGTACGGAGGTTCATAAATCAACTCTAAAGGGTCTAATTTCGATCGATAGAACCTTTTTTGCCTGACAAAATGAAAGCCTGGTGCTATTGTAACATGGTCTATTACCCCGCCTTTTGTGGCCTCTGCAAATGTATGAAATTGCATTATCTCGTATTGAGCGAATTGAGCTAGTGATCAATAAGTACTTGCGTAAGTGGCTTGAGTTCCACCTTGTTTTTCGAAAGTGGGCCTATATACCAACTCCGGACATCTGCAGCTCCCTATACATTCATTGTTGGAGGAATTCAAGGTTGGGAAGGTACGCCTTCATATGATGATGAGAGACTCAGCTGATGATTTCATACGGAAGGCGCATCCAGAGATTAAATCTGGTACAAAGTGGTCAGCTGCAGAGGCCACAGAAGAAGTAGAAACCAGCCTGCGAATCAGAGATATCATGGGCGTGATTCAGAAAAAAAAATTGGATTGGGGTAACACGACACAAAAAATACTTCTCCAAGGAGAATGCAAAGGAAAAAGGCGTATGGTAGTTGAAGAAATCAAAATGTTCGAAGAGGAGCATAGAATAGCTACTGCTATTACTCAAAAAAAACAGTGTAAGTGGACAACATGGAATGATATCGAGCCCATTAAACTTTCGTGGAATTCATTAATTGCGATGGAACCATTGGCGATATCTTTCCTTCTTCGATCTACATATTTTCTTCTCCCCAAATGAAACAAATCTCAAAATGTGGGGATACACAGATACAGATCTCTGTTTTTCAATTTCAAAAAAGACCGAGGTACCTTGCGTCATGTGCTTTCTGCTTGTCCACATTCGCTGCATATGTACACCTGGCGACAAACAAGGTATTAGAGGTGATATGGATCTAATAAGAACACAAATGAGACAGCAAATCAACAGCTTTTTATCCAAAAAACTAAGATTGAATTCCATAAGGAAGGGAATGCCCTGCAAAGAAAAAAAACAAACAACCCCAATATAAAGCTGCTGAGGGGTGCCAGTGATTGGAAGGTTTTAGTGGATCTAATGATATCCTTAAAATTTCCAATACACATCGCACAGACAGACAAGTAAATCCCGACATTGTGTTGTGGTCTGACTCTAAAAAGACTGTCTTCCTAATAGAACTAACAGTCCCCAAGAAGAGAACAGGGTGGAGGCGCACGAACTAAAGAAAAACCGGTACGAGTCACTGCGTGCCGAGTGTATGGAAAATGGTTGGACGTGTCACGTGATGCCTATTGAGATTGGGTTGTCGTGGGTTCCTGGGACATTCGGTCATTTCCTTCCTTTCAAAATAGGCATCACTGGCCGTTGGTTGAAAAAGCGTTTCGCATCGCCTTCAAAAAAACTGTTCAACACGCGTCAAAGTTGGATTTGGTCGAGATCAAAACAAGCAAATAGAATGCGCAACATCACGACCTAATATGCCCAAGTGAGATATTAGCGTGGTCGTCTATAACGACTTTTACGAGCGCGTCAATAACAGCAAACGCGTTCAAGAAACTTTCATTGCAGATAGATTTTACTTAAAGGAACAATTAGTTAGCTTATCTTCATACCCTGCCTGGTGGCAAACGCTGCTGGTGGCGCTAGAGGTGGCGGTCCCGCCATAGCCACCGAAACCGTGAGATCACCCCTGGTCGGCGGCTGATGAAGACAGGGTATCGCACGTGCTAACACACGTTGTATGTTAAAAAAAAAAAAAATATATATATATATATATATATATATATATATTATTCATTTATATGCTTGTGCTGATTCCTTATGCTTGCGAATTTTCCAATGGTGTTCTTTGTCTGTGATCTCAGCCTGATCCCACACAGGGCGATGATCTCCCTTTCCTCGTAAAAACAACAAATTTTATAGTAAAACGACCATCAATACAAAAGAAAAGAGAAAAATAATCTCATTTCTTTTAAAGATTAAAATGTGTTTATACGTTTGATTTTGTAAGAATATTTGGAAAATAAATAAATAAATCTTATCCTCTGGTCATTACAAGGAATAACTGCGAAGATATGGACATTGATAATTTTAGCATTGCATACCATATTCCAAAAGATGATTAACCTTCACCTTTAGGAAAATATAATATTTTATAAATACATCTTGTCCATTGTCAGGTAAGGAATACTGCTGTCAATTATGGATTGTTTACAACAAACATTACACAAAGATAAGATTACATTTATTGTATATATGGTATGTTTAATAGGCCCGTATGAAGTGCACAGTTGATTGTTCGCTGGAGTATTTACTTCCGATATGATGTGCCGTATTACGGGAATTGATTTGGAAATAAATTGTTATGTTTTGTGCTTGTTATATTCAAGTACTTTCAAATATCAAACTCTTTGAAAGAATGGATGTCGTCACTATGTTAAAAATTATATGAATAAATTATATAAATAAATTCTTAAGTATTCAGTTCATATTTTTTATTTCTGAGTGCAGTTAACAGATCTTCTTTTCAGCTAATGTGATCTCCCCTTCTATGTGGGAACCTCAAGAGTTTATTGTGATAGTGTTCTTGTTCATTACAGGATCATAAAATTGAAATAAAGTGTTTATACGTCGCAATAATTTATGTCACATTAAATTCCATGAACAAATGGAATGGCCCAAATTCTAAGAACAAAATGACTGCTCCAACTTTCAAGACCAAAACGACTGGCCAAAATTCCATGAACAAAAGATCTAGCGCAAACTCCAAGAACAAAGCTACTGGCTAAAATTCTAAGAACAAAACGACTGGCTCACATTCCAAGTGTAAAATGACTGGTCAAAATTTCTTGGACAAAACGACTGGCCAAAATTCCAAGAATGAACGACTGACCTAAATTCCAAGAAAACAACGGCAGGCCAGAATATCAAATACAAAACAACTGGTCAAATGTTCACGAACAAAATACTGGCCCAAATTCCAAAAACTCATCAAAAGAACATACACGATTGTATACACATATGGATGTCATTCATGGTGCAGACATATTCGGTAATAAGTAACCAGTCAGCTGTAAACTAATCGCTTACTCATAAACATAGTTACAAATTGCTTTAAACGAGTGGGCCTTGACAGAGATCATATTTTAATGGACCCTGTCGACTGACGCTACGGAATCTAAAACAAATAACTGTACCAGCTAACAGAAAAAAAACCATTCGATAACTTTCAACAACAGAAACAATGAAAATCTATGAGAAAATTACGACTAAAATATGCATACGTTAAAGTATTTATTCCACAAAGTTTTTATACAAATTTTCGATCTGAATAGACGTAATATTCTTTGCAGATAAACCACGTGATATCGGACAGAATTGATCCTTCCAAAATGGCTTGTGTTCTTGGGATCCAAATAGTCATCACCTACAAGCAGGGCTTGTCTGAAAGTAAAAAAAAATAAATAAAATAAACGAAATATTAATTGAAATACATTCAAAGTAAATAACCCACCGCAATTGTTTGCGCATACATTCACTTTTAGATGTCAATAGCTTAAGATCAGAAACATAAAAGGCACCATTTTTTTTTGGGGGGGGGTAGGGCATGTATTCTGCTTCAAGAATATATTAAAGAAAGCTAGGGCTATGGTAATTTGCCAGAGCTGAATCTTGAAACTATCGACTTTTTTTGCTGCGTTTATTTTACATTAGTTTCAAATCAATCAATGCTCATTCTTTCACCCACATATATCAATGTTTTCGTAAACTGCATAATTAAAATCAAGACTGACTGAGTTTTTAGTGAAGTAATTTAGTTTTTCCTTCCGCTTGTGCTGTTAGGTGTCACGGGGAGACACAGCCGTCTGTCAGCTGCAAGGCGAATGGCCCGAAGAAGAGATATCTCGTAGGCTCTGAGAGTGTCTGCTACTGAGTCGCTATAGAGTCTTATTGGTCTGCCTCTCGCTCTCCATCCAGAGTTCGTGAGGGTGCATGCTTGTAGGGATGGTTGATTGATAGGCATACCAGTGAGGTAAGCACTTGATCCTCTGTCATTCGAAGTCGTATGATTGGTATTGTCCCTACAATATCTCTTAGTGCCTCATTCCTGATCTTGTCTCGCCTGGTCTTGTTCACTGCTTTCCTCAGGCATTTCATCGCACATGTGATCAGTTTCATCTCAAGGGTTTATTTAGGGGCCATGTCTGGCAATGGTATGTCAGCGTTGGTAGGAAAATGGCGTTACGAGATTTGCCTTGATGCTCATAGAAATGCTAGGATATTTTAGAAGAGCAAGTTGCTAACTGACTGCATTGGTTCTCTGAGTTTAGTACTTAAAAAATATATGTCTATATACATATATACATAATATATATATACATATATATATATATATATATATATATATATATATATATATATATATATATATATGTGTGTGTGTGTGTGTGTGTGTGTGCGTGTGTGTGTGTGTTTATATATTTAGAAGAGCAAGTTGCTAACTGACTGCGTTGGCTCTCTGAGTTTAGTACTTAAAATATATGTCTATATACATACATAATATATATATGTGTGTGTGTGTGAGTGTGTGAGCACGTATTCTGATGCCAGCAGGGAGGTCCCAGCTGAGGTGATGCCAGGTTTATTCAGGCCTGACACCCCGGAAGTAGTTTTTAATGAGTCTCCAGTGACTTGGAAGGAGGTCCAAGGAGTTATACAGAAGTGTGCGGGTGGTTCTGATGTTGTGAAATGTGCAGTCTACGGGATGCTGAGATTTTTATGGAGGCTTCTTGTGAAGATTTGGGAAGTTGTTGATGTTCCAGACTGTTGGTGTCGTGCTGATGGTCTTAATATATACCGAAGGAGGGGAATTTGTTAACAGTCAATTTCTCTCGGGAACGTTGAATACATATATATCAGGTCATCCCATAAGTTCTGTCCGAATTTTGATTAAAGAAAACAAGTGACCAAATGTTACATTTAATTACAGATTCAATCAATAATGTATTTTCCCTGATTATGTATTACTTCCTTCCATCTATTAACAAGCTTACTAATTCCATTACTGTAAAATTCTTTTGGCTTTGATTCGAAGAACTCACAAATGTCAGTTTTAACCTCTTCCTGTGTTACAAAAGCTGTTTCTTCCAAATGATTCTGTAAGCTACGAAATAAATGGTAGTCTGAAGGAGCAAGATCAGGAGAATAAAGTGGATGAGAAATTTTCTCCCAACCAAGTTCTTCGATCTTTTAGGACGTGATTCTTGCCCTCTGGGGTCGCGCATTGTCCTGATGAAACATCGCCCCTTTTGCATTAGATGGTAAGAATTCAAAGTAGATTATTCCTTGGCGATCCCACCAGATTGAAAGAAGAAACTTTTGCCCATGAAATTCTCTTCACGGCTATGGCTGGGGTCCTTCCACTTTACCAAGCCACTGTCTACGACGCTTAACATTTCGATAAAAGTTCCATTTTTCGTCACCAGTCACAAGTCTATCCAAAAAAGGTGAAACAAGTTGGCAAGAATGGAGACAAGAGTAGATGTCAACTCGGGATTTGAGGTTGTTTCAGACAATTCATGAGGCACCCATTTTCCAAGTTTAGGAACTTTTCCAAGTTGTTGAAGATGACGATGAACAGGAGTATGGTTTCAACTGAGAACCACTGCCAATTCCTCGACTGATAAAGGGGAATTTTCTTCAAGGGCAGCTTCAAAATGTTTTTCATCAAACTCAACTAGACGTCCGGTTCGATCTTCATCTTCAAGGGTGAAATCTCCACCTCTGAATTTTGCAAACCATCTTCTGCAAATTCTTTCATTCACACATTCCTCTGCATAAACTGCGTGAATGTTTCTAGCCGCTTCGGCTACTGAGTTTTCTTTTCTTGAACTCATAAAGCATTATGTGACTCGAATGAGTCTTGTGTACTTCTATGTTAGCAGGGTTTTAATCAAACAAAATTTTATTTTAATTTTCTCTGAAATGAAATTTGATCAGTTCAAACGCGTCTAAACATAAAAATAACGTTCAGCTCTATTAGACATTATAAAATACTCAATAAATTTCGTTCATTTTAACAAAAAGTTAAAATTCGGATAGAACTTATGGGATGACCTGATATATATATATATATATATATATATATATATATATATATATATATATATATATATATATATATATATATATGACGTCACACATTATGAAATTTCGAATGTTATATAATTATTCTTATAACTTTATCAAAATAAGTTTATTGATCTTTATATTTTGGAATTATACAATTTACCATTATATCCTTATTTTTCCTTGATAAAATGATCTTTGAAGCTTTAAAATAAACAAGTTATTTCATATTTAGACTTTTGCTTAACATTGTTCTAATCTTTATGCTCGCTGCTATATATATATATATATATATATATATATATTATATTTGTATAATATTCGTATAATAAAACATAAATACAGGGTGCGCCAAAATAAGGCTTGTAGTTGTTTTGCTATTTGTTTCATGTATTAGATCTAATTTAACTGAATTTTTCTATTAGTAGGTTGGAACACCACCTCATTGTTCTTAACAAACCTTTCCACAAGGTTTGTCGGAAGAAGGAAAAGCATGTAATGGCCACCGCGTTCAACTGGTCTAGTACCAATGCACTTATTTTGCGTGGTGTAGTAAAAAAGATGTTTATGAGAGAAATCCCCACACAGTTGACGAATTAAAAGGGTATTATTGAAATTGATGCAGACCAGGATTTGTGTCCTTCAGGGGGTTATAGTGTTCTGAAGATGTTCAAGGAGCTTTGCAATATTGAAGAAGGACATTTTGAGCACTTAAAGTGTGCTAAAAAAGTAAGTAAAATGTTAAACATAAACAGTTTTTAACAAATAGGATTGTAACAAATATATATAAATTTAATAAAAATGCTACATACATTCCTTATAAGTGTAAGCTTACTTGGCCCACGCCTATTTAGCAGTTATCTAATGTGGTTTATTTTATTTTAATTTTTGCACAAACATACCCACACAAGTACTCAGACACACGAAAATATCCACGTATGCATATATAGATTCGCTTTCAAACTCACACAAAGAATACTTGTTAAGAAGTGAATAAAGTAGTACATATATACGCCTACCATAATACGATCGCATTTACTGGGGCAACTTTTCATACACGTTTCATTAGTTTCGCATTTAAATGCACATATATTGGCGCATATGCCGTCCAGGGGACTAACAGAATAGGACCACTCTGGATGAACACCATTGACAGTCAACAACAGGATTAAAATTCTTATAACTGCAACGTTCATCTTCCTAAAACAGAATTTAAATAAGAATTAGAAACATGAAATTAACGTTTTGTCTCGGATGAAAATCGTAAGGCCAGAGCATTTACAAGCGGAAATTCTAGGACACACTTTATCAGTAACGTATTCCTAAAAGAAAAAACAAGGATTTACCGCCCAATCGATACATTACATCTCCAAGGGCAGTATGGAATTCTAACAGATGAAGATTACTGAGTGAAGATCACGATTAAAATTCTTATACATTCAGCTTTCCACTTTCTAAAGTAGAAAAAATCAAATAAAATTCTCACCTCCGCAAGTCTGCGTGTCTTTGTCTTTACTATAAATACTTTGATGACAATTGTTCAGATAATCTCTCGACCAGATATTCCGCCTATGCTGACCACGTTTTTGTTCTTGTGTCGAGCAGAGCCAAGATTGACGAAGTTGGCAAAGAAATCAGAGGGCACGAGATGATGACAGGGGCCAAGATCAACCGCGATAAGACTGTTGGTTTGTGGTTGTGTGAGTAGAGTATTTCTTTGCATGACCTTTTCTCTGGGCCTGTCAAGTTATTCGGCGTCTACGTCGGTCTCGATCTCCAGTTGGAAATGAATTGGTCGGAGGTGTAAGAGAAGGCCGTGGTCGCAGTTTGTCTGTGGTCCCGAGGGAAACTAAAAATGGAGAGCGGAAGTATATGCATCGGACAACTACCCAATTCTCATTTACCGATTCCCCGTGCTTCTAAATTAACACACTAATTATATTAGTAAAGCGCTTCTTCTTCTTCTTGTGGGAGGCAAATCCGCTAAGTTATTTCAGAAGATCTGTTACTTCAACCCTTTTGAAGGCGTTCTGGGCATGGTTAGCGGTGGGATTCGTCAATGTACGCTTCGCATCGCGTTCCTAGATAGAATGTGTCGCGAATCGGATGAGGAGGTCGCCTTCTGGAAGGAATACGCCTATTAGAACTTCCCATTACTGAGAATGTGCACTCGAGGCGAGTGCTCCTTCAATCGTGAATGTTGTATTGATCTGAAACACCTCCTACGTGTGTCGGATGGCCTCACCAGCCTGCAGTTGTTGTCTCGAAGGGCATTATATCATGTGTTAGGGACTCCGTACGAATTGTTCTAATTGAAGAGCTCGGTCTTACTAAGCAGGAATTTGGCCATGGGTGCCTCGGTTGAAATGGTTCAATAACAAAGAGGCATCGTTCACCTTGCTGATGATTCGTAAGGTCCTCTTGGTAGGCAAAAGACTTTGTTCGGCGGGTTTGGGGAAATCTTCAAACTGCGTTCGCTGTGATGAGGTGGTGGAGACCCTGGGTGACGTTTTTTTTTTCATTGTACAAGCTTATTAAAAGCATCATGGTTTGCATGCTGCGCAGAAATTTCTTTGTCTTTGAGGCCAATTCTCTCTGTAGCAATGTGTTACCGCTGTTGATGAAGGATGACCGTTATGTGTTCTTTTGCTTACGATGTTTTATGCGAGTCGCGATTTGGACGAGGCGTCAGTAGGAATTCTAAAGGGACGAGAAATTCACTTCTCCCAAATAATCTTGTACTTTAAACACAAGTTTAAAGTCAAGATTAGGACAAAAAGTGAGTGAGTCTTGAGCGTTTGTATCGAGTAAGAGAGGCCGACATAAAGTGGCACTTTGATGCCGATTACTCATTAGGACATTACCCTAACTCTATTAAACATAAGCAACTTTGCCCGAAATTTGGTTAGTTTCAGGTTGTTTTTATCCTTAGTTTCTTCTTTCGGGTTAGCTTAGCTAGGGGTGTATGTTCATTGGTCACTTTTATTTCTGTCCCCATTTTTTTTTAGTTTAATCCCAGTCCCCCGTAAGGTAATTACTGTTGTCATTTCTCGGGTGGATGCGGGGCGCACTTCGTTTTGCGTGGGATTTACGTATTTCTTGCTGTGCTTGAATGTGTGTGCATTTGAGTTAGTGCTTGGGATGAATGACTGTTTAATATTATTAAATCATGCATTGATTTCATCCAGTTAACTTAAGTTTCTGCCACATTTAAGGATTGTGGAGGGTTTTATTATTATTATTATTATTATGTGTGGTTTCTTGTAAATAGATTTTTTATATTGTAAATACACATTGGGGTTTAGATTTTTTTTTTCAATTTTTGATTTATTTGCTTTCTCCCACAGACAATGAATTGAACATATGAGGACTAGTTAGAATTTTCATGGAGCAATTGATGTGTTGGGGAGGATGTAGTAAGAATGAAGGAGTTGTTTTGGTGTAAGGAATACTGTGGTATGTTTGGGTCAGTAATTCTGTCTAGTTCAGTTTAAATTTAAGGCAAATGACGACCGTTCTTTTCCCCATTTTGGCCTTGTGCCAGATTTTGTATTAAATTATGAATAAATTTCGCAATTCGTTATAGTTTCTCTTCCCAAACCTTTCCTCTGGACGGACGGTCCGATGAAGATACTCGGCGTCTGGTTCTGTCCCGATATCTTGGTCGAAATGAATTGGTCGGAGGTGTAGGAGAAAGCCGAGGTTGCAGTTTGTCTATGATCCTAGTTGAATCTTTCCTTAAAGGGAAGGACGGAAGTATGTGCCTCGTATATCTACCCACTTCTTCTTTACAGACTCACTTAACTTCTACTTCTCTCTGCCGCAGTAATTTCATTAGTTCTTTGTCCTCGAGACTAGTTCTGTCTGTAGTAATGTGGTAACACCTTTGACGAAAACTGAACACTATGTGTTCTTTTGCGTGTTGTGTGTTATGACAGTCGTGATTTGAACGGTACTTCAGAAGGAATTCTATGAAGTTCACTTCTTCCCAACTGATCTTGTACTTTAAGCATCAGCTTAAAGTCAAGATTAGGACGGAAAGGCGGCACCCACCATCAGAATTTGGCAAAAGGTGGATGAGGCTTGAGCGTTGGTGTCAAGTAAGAGGTGCCGACTTAGAGTGGCACTTTGAGGCCGGTTAGGCGTTAGGATTTTAGGCTGTGTTGAATATTGGCAACCCCGCCCGAAATTAGGCAAGTTTAGTGTTGTTTTTTACTTGAGTTTCTTCCTTCGGAATGCATGCTCATTGCACCCCCCCACTTTACTTCTGCATTCGCTTTTTTAGTTTAATTCCCCACCCCTTACCCGCTAGTGGACGCGGGACGTCTTTCGATTTTTAGAGTTTGATTTTCTTAATTGTTGATATGTTTGAATGAGTGTTTGTGTGAGTGAGTGATTGGAGGAATGCGTGTTTTATATCATTAAGGTCCCGCACTGATTTCGTCCAGGTAACTTATGTTTCTGATAAAATTTAGGACTGTTGGGGGTTTATTACTTACACTGTTTTATTTAGTTGCTTGTAAATAGATCATTTCATATTTGTAAATACATATTGGGGTTTATATTTTAAATTCGTTATTTTATTGCCCTCCACCGAGAGACAGACAAGAATTCTACATATGGGAGCTATTCTGAGGTACTATGGTGGCTGTAATAAGAATGTTAAGTAAAAATGCGATGCTTTTGTAGAATTTGATGGGGGTCAGCGATTGTAGCTAGCTAAGTTTAGGCAAATGACAGAAGAAACCAACGATTTCTGCATTTGCGCCTTGCACAACGTTTAGTATTTTTATGCAGTTAAATATTCCTCTTAGGTATGATACCTAGACTTTTTTCATTTAAGCGCAGCACTTGTTTGTCGTTGAGTTGACCAGATGTCACCGTAAATTCTATGCTAACTGCTTCTTTCCTCGCACTTCTCCCTTGTGGAACTCACTTCCGTCTTCATGCTTTCCAGCCAACTTTAGTCTTCAAAAAATTAAATGTAATGTCAATCGCTATCTACTCTCCTCCTGATTACTCTTTCCACTTCCTGTTCATTATTAATATTTCTCTTCCTAATATTTCCATACGCTTCACTACCTTGCAGAGATTGATGCCCATTAAAATTGTATTATAAACATGAATTTAATGGTTTTTTCCTATGAGAATTTAATGATTTCTTTAATATGAGAATTTAATGGCTTCTTTAATATGAGATATCTGTTTTCGAAAATTAATTAGTTCAATTCTCAAAGAAATCTCGCCTCCGAAACAAAAGCGCTCCCAAACTTACCGCTTATGATTAAAGAAACGCAATGACATTTATCGAACTTCGAGCGAGACGTGTTAGCTTTCTCAAATTACTTTCTAGTTGCTCTGTCGTGTTCTTTTTGGGTTTTATTGAAAACATCACGAATCATCATTAATAACAACCCCATATATATATATATATATATATATATATATATATATATATATATATATCCGTATTATTCAAAAGAGTATCTGAAATGGAAGCTAATAATGTTAGTACTCTTAAATCAAAATTCCTGGTAATATCTTTGAGGAGACTCTTAGCCACCCACATACTATTTGCGATGTGCCCGAAGCAGTTTTACTTAAAGTTCTTTCCTATACGGATATGCTCAAAAATTTATTGTTGTTTCTGTCTTCCATAATTTCTTCTGTGTCTATTTCCGTGTCATTAGGCTGACACCAGACAAGAACCGGATATAGATAAAGAAAAGAATTCTACATTGTAGTGATATCGTAAGGCTTCTTCTCTACATAAATTATAATATCTCTAATAAAATTAGTAGATTCCAATCATCACACATCCTAATCTTAAAACAAAAAATGTTTTACGTGTATAATACTTATAGGAAACAATCAAAGTATATACTTTCTTTGAACATTATAAATCTTCCCAAAGATTTCGTATATTGAATTTGCATATAATTTTGCGAATAGACAAAAACTATTTATATCTTCATAGATGAATAATAACCTTAGATTTTTTTCTATATTTAATTATATTTTAATTTTTGTAGCCGAATTTGAAACAATTTTATGTTAAAAAAAATAATCTGACCTAAAAGAAACATTTATATCTTTGTATGCGTAGATAAAGTGAAGTACTGTTTCGCAATTTCAGCGATGGTAATGTATAGAGGATAATAGTAGCCTTATGTCACAGGCTGAAAAAATCGGTTTCCTTCAAGCTTCTATGAAGCAATAGGTTATACGATGCAGGGTTGTGTCTGTATTATCAACAAGAGCAACATCATGGGTGAAGAGTAGTTCACTTTATTGGCAAGAACCTATAAACGGCTCAGAATGAACAGGATGCCGTTGGTTCGGTACGGGAATTAGTGACCGTTTTAAGCACCATAGTCTTCTCTGGCCCATTACACCGTGGGATATGCTAAAAGGTGGTCGGTATCAGAACGCTGCTTAGACTGACACCATTTCATATACTTAAGTTACCTATATGTTGGTTCTACACAAGCAGCACTGAATTGTGTGTGACTGGAGGATAAGCTGAGGAAAATGGCTGTAGGGTCAACCTAGTCGCTTGAATCTTTACAGTAGACTTTTTATGCTCTCAGTGATGACAACTTTCAGAATGTTTACAAAGGTCACACGAAAACCCATGCTTTCTTCTCTGCACAATTAAAATAATAATATTAACTCGGATAGAATAGTAAATTTCAAGAATTCGGATTCCTAATAAAAGAAGTATCGATTTCTTTTTCTTCAAGATATGAGGATGGAAAATTTTTCGCAGTCTGACTTGTTATTATTTGAAATTTGATCTGAATGATTCCTCCTATAATGCTTGTAGATAATATTGATCACATTACAACTTGCACTGAGAAAAAGAGATTATGGAAATTAGTATTTTTATTTTAAAAATAAATACTATTTTCAGAATTTGTCTATGTAATTTACCAGAAATTTTCATACATTTAATGAATATATAGAAAAAATGTTTCACCGCAACTAAAATCGTTTTTAATTTTCGAAACAATAGTTAATATGTAATAAATACGTTATGAACCTATTACAATGACTTGATTCTTGCTTAAATAATGATTAGTTCTTGATATATAATTCTATGAGGTTGAAATAAGATATCATAAGACTAGAGTGATGATAAAATTAGTTAAAAAACAGTCAAGAGCTTCAAAGGAGCTAACTCGACCAAGTGAGAAATTTGTGATTATATTAGGTACTTACAATTATTTTTGCAGAATTGAGAAGTTGAAATCGAATATTTTCTTATTGAAGCAAGGAAATTTCACCAGCTTTAAAGATTAAATTCTCCAAGTTGCTCTTTATATAGGTTGCTCTCTTTTTTTTTCCATATGTTACCCCGTTAAATAAATTTCATCGTTCACTTGAGTAATGTCTGTTGTAAACAATTCATAATGGTCTCATTATAATTTTCAATGACAAGGTGACCGGTTATTACGGAACTAAATATTTTCTTAGGTAAATAAATAAATATTATTTTCAACTTTCTTGGGTGTAATTAATGAAAAGCTTCCATCCATTTATTGAATTTACACAAGTTTGAATGCCACACAACAAAATGGCGGTCTTATTAGTTTAACGGGAAAATATCAGAATGAAATGTTTTAACGTTAAGAACAATTTTTTTAATTTCGGATTTCTTTGGTTGTTTAGGTATTTTTGGTAAGTTTCTAGAGATATTAAATTTACATTTGGTGTCCCGAATCTTTGAAGTTTTTTTTTTTTTTTTTTTTTTTTTTTAATGGTGTTTGTTTAGATGGAGCTCGTGAGATTTTATTGGTGGTATTTGAGTCATTATATGAGGGGTTAAAATAGGTTCTTTCGATTTATTTAGTGTTTCTATTTGGCAGCTTTCAGTCCTGTACGGTCCTTTGATGATTTTGTTTGGATTTTGTACTTCCTCATTCAGTTTCTTTAGTAAAATCTTCCTTCATATGATCTGGATCATTTTCACCAAAATTCCCATTGCTTTTAGTTTTTTGGGTTTTTTTTCCCCAGATTAATGAAAAGTTAAAATATAAACATGTTTGAATTTGTTGATCGCCTGTCTTTATGCTTATCTATTTATAGTTAGTGACACCTTGTATTTCTAAGGATTCATTTAATTTCTCTGGTGTTGCAAGCGACAAGTCTCAATTTCTCAGAACTCCATTTGTGGTATTATGTCTTTTGTCTGAGTAAGCTTTACACATTAAAGGTGGAGATATTTAATTTAAGTATTCAATATGCTTTTTTCTCATTATACACGTTTACAAGAGGGTTGCAACATTTCATTTTGTTTTTACTGTTCGGAGATTTGACCAGATGGTAATTTTTGCTTTCTATTAAAAATGGAATCAGGTTAGCCAGGTGTCGTATCTAGAGATTCAATTACGATGAATCGAAGTTATTCACTTCCGGTTTCTATTTCTGATACCAAGTTAGAATTATTCACTTTGTCTATTTTTTTTGAGTTTGCAATTATTTCTTTTTTTTTTCTTTTTTATTTTGTTTTCAGCTCTCTCACCACCCGTCTAGCCCAAATAAGGACCAAATGACTATTCTTGCACGAGCAAATTTTTCATTATTCTGAGCAATATGGAACCGTCGTGTTGGACTAAAACTAAGGCAACGCCATGTTCCATCTTTATATTTCCTGCGACAGAAGCACGGAATGGTGTACACAGTCCTTACTCATGTTTTCTTGTATGGGTGGTCTTACTCGGAAGAGATGTTTGCGTAGTGTGGAACCACGCCTGAAGGTTGTGTAAGAGCACGTACTCTAATGCCAGCGGAAATGATTTAGGTGATGCTTCTGTCTGACCATAAACGTTTCTCTAACTTTCCAAATACAATCAATGCCTTTTAAATTCGAGTGTGTACTTCAACATCAACATGTACATGTGTCATTGACATATGTTTGGTCCAAAGTAAGGCATACCAGGAAGAGTGAATATTACTTTGGTTTTCTTCAGGCTTATGGTCAGTCCAAACACAGTAGCATCAGCTGAAAAACCTTCGGAGATTGAATACCTCATCGGTCGTTCGAAAACGAAGAGCAATTCCAATGTTGCAATCACGAAACACGTATAAACGGGCCACAGCAAAGTAAAGAGGGAACAAGGTAAGCGCGGGAATGTCTCCCTGCTTAACACCGTTGTCAATGGATATTTTGTCTGACAATTCCTCGTCAACTGTGACACAAGTTTTCATATTGCTGTGCAGGCCCTTAAACATGAAATTGTGTGGGCATCAAAGTATAGAAAGAACTTTCCCGAGACCGTCACGGTTGACGGTATTAAAAGACTTAGTTAAATCTACGAATACTTGGTACAGAGGCATGTTCTGCTCCAGATATTTTTCTTGCAGCTGTCGGGCGGAGGAAAGCATGTCAATTATTTACCTTCCATTGTGGTTCAGTTAATATACGAATACATACATGTGGTAGCAACCGGTGATGTCTGGCCAAGACATTTCCAACAGGTTTAAGGAGTTTTATGCTACGGTAATTGTCACAATTTGACTTGGAACCTTTTCTCTTATATAGATAAACAAAGATACTATTAATCCAGTTAGTGGGAATTTGTGTTTCTTCACAACACTCACAAATAAATTTATGCACAATTGAATTCACATTTTCTCCTCCATACTGCAGTAGTTCCACAGGTATCCCATCCATGCGGTATTTACTCTGTTCCCACCACTAAAACGAGATGCGACACAAGGTCTGTTTTTAAGTGGGGACCCGAGCGCGTAATTCAATCGCAGGTTTTTCCAAGTGTCCCTCTCACCAAAATGCAATGACTTGTCGAAAGATACTTTCCGCCACAGAGGTCACACCACCACTAGCCGCCAGATACTGGACAGACGCATCATGGATTTACACTAATTCACTATTTGCCCGTAGCTGGGACTCTAACAGGTGCCACCACTGCGGGTCAGGGTGGACCTGGGAACAACAGCTATTAAAATGTGGTTCCACGCTCATTATAACTTCAAATCTTCAGATAAAAAAATGCTGCCTGATTTAATTTATCATTATGCCTAGGGCAATATATATATATACATACACAAACACACACACAGACATATATATATATATATATATATATATATATATATATATATATATATATATATAAAAAAAAGGTGGGTAAGCAAAATTTACAGTATTTTGAGACAGGAATTGAATGAAATTTGTAAATTTTGCTTCCCCACCCTGTGTATATATAATAAAAAATGTTGAGGATGTAAAGCCGGCAATAGGTATTGCTACTATTCATGAAAGAAAACCTAATCATAGCTACTTTTAGTACATCTGATATATCATTTAACCAAAGATCGTAAATATTTAACGGGTGTAAACATGAGAAAGTATGCTTACTAAAATGAAAGAATAGTAATTATTTCATTTTTTTTAACGTCATATGGTTTTATGCTAATTTTAGTTTTTCGTTTTTACCAATAAATATGTTCTTTTGTCATATCCTCTACAGACAGCTCACCCTGAAGTTTCATTTATGTGACACCTAGATAAGTACTCACTGGCTCACTAGGATATATATATATATATGTATGTGTGTGTGTGCGTGTGTGTGTATTGATGTAATAGGAAAGATCTGTTAGATTAGTGATACAAAGTTCTTGAGTATTTATGTTTTTATTTTTGCAAAAACAGTGTTCGATGCAGGAGTAGAGCTTAAAATTATAATTATCTTTCTAAAAAATATTATTCCATCGCGACACAGAAATTACTAAGTTTCGAAACTGAAACTCAAATCCTAAAGTTTTTTTTTTCAAAATCAAACATAAAATTTAGAGCACTGTTTGATTCTCAAGCGATGTTTAGAATAACTAACCGAAGAAATGTCTTATTCATTTATAGGCTGGAAATAGAGGTGTAATCTTGGGTTTCTCTTTCATTATCAAGTGGTCTATATATACACACACTAAGGAACAATGTATGAGTAAATGGAAAATATATCCGTGTAGCGCGTTTCGTTATTTAGCTTATGATTTCACTGATGCGCACGTACAAAAAGATAAGTTGAGAATTATAAATTTAAATATATATTTTATAATACATTTTTGGCTATATAATCAAGCCTATTTCTTTTAGATTTTTTTTTATATTTCCATCACTTTTGTTATTAAATTTCTAACATTTTGATATTAGAAATTTCTAACATTTTTGATATTAGAATGTTTTTAAGAAACTGGACGCAAATTTTCTGTGGATGATGTAACGATTAAAGCAATTTTTTTAAAAGATTTGTCTCAGTAAATTCTTTTTTTTTATTTTAATTAGAATAACATTTTTAAATCAAAATTGTTGTCAGTCGAATTACGGTGAGCAAGTAATGAAATTGAAATAGCAGTTATTTTGAACGATCAGCATTCTACATCTTTTTGTATTTCGGCTCGGTATCGATGATGATGATATATTTGCTCCTGACTTAATAATAACTCTGATCGATTCGGGAAGGTCAAATTAATAGCTGACCTAACAATATGTCAGCTGACATAAAAAAAATGCTGATAATCTGTTGTTAAATGGATAAGGGTATAGGTTGATTAATTTTAACAGCTCCAAAATGAAATATGAAATTGCTCCATTTTAATCGTTTGAGAGAACCCTTTATCATTCCATCAACATACACACAAACACACACACACACACACACACATATATATATATATATATATATATATATATATATATATATATCGTGTGTACAATCTTCCTCCGACTGATTTGTGTGTTTTTAACCACCTTTTATACCTGTCGGAAGTTATTATTTCGGCATAATTCTGGATCCTTCTCTTGAAAGATATGGCGTTTAGTATCGTGAGCCCATCTTCGTCCGCCTTTGAGAATTGTTAACCACCTTTTACACCTGTCGAATGTCATCTGCAATGTGGTGTACAGACATCTGAGGCATTAAACACCTCGAGTGATCGGTGATGTATTGTTGAACACTCTCGATATTGAGGGCCCATCAAATGTTAAAATATATGTTTGTGTTTGAAATTGTTCATTGACATTTTTATGTTTATCCTTTTGTAATTGGTAACATCTGCAAATGTTTCATTTATTTCTTCAGGTGTAGATATGGACAGGTCTCATTTTCCATGTGCTACTTTTCAGCTGTTAAGCCTTTCTTCTGGATAAGTATTGCACTTTAAATTGTGGATAGATTCATTTTCATCCAGTTATATGCATGCTTCTTATTGTTCTCATAAAAAGTGGATTGCCTCTTCTCATTACAAAAACATATCTTGCGCCTCACATCACTGCATTTCTTCAGGTTTCACTTCCCCATGTATTTTAATTACGCTACGATTCACATTTAGACAAAATATTCACTTCTCCAAATCTCCTTTTCACAAACTGATCTAGAATCTTTAAATTCCTAAATATGTCAAATAGAACTTGATTATGCCGCTCAATTCCACACGAACAAAACCTAGTTCTTTTACAATTTTTTGTAAATGTCTTTGAGGCTTTAACAAAAAATAATCCTCCCCACATGCCTTATCCATTAAAACTATGAAATTGTTGAAGGCGTTTTCCTTCCATTCCAGTTTTATCTTTTCACATCAACAATGTTTCAAATGAAATGCAAATGGCACATTATCAGGTTTAAAACATGCCTCCATCATTGACCCGGTACATTTGTTGAACTATCCTTGCATGCAAAATCCAAACACAATAAACAGTAATATGTTTCTGTCTGACTTTCTAGGACGTGCACTTAGCATTATTCATTTTCGAACTACTGCCCTTATCATTGTTAATTGTTATCAAAACATTTCGGTCGTTCTAATTTCAAGCCTGTCTCAACTGTTTACCGAGGTGAATAACGTACATTGATTTCTGAACTCAGCCCTTTAGATATCTTCTAGTTCTTACTTTTAGAGTTTCTTACATATTACACGCCCGTTTCAAATGTGTACAAGTACACACTGCCCGGCCCAGGGATTGAACGCCCAATGACTATTCCAATACGAACCAATGCTTTAATCCACTAGGCTATTTTCTCGTAGGAAAATTCGCTGCAGAACTAGACGAGGTAGAATTAGGCGATAGAATGAGAACAGTCTAACCCCGTAATTAAATAAAGTGCTGAGTTCAGAATTCTGTCTAGGTTACCCTGATATATAGTTTTTTATTTAGAACTAGACGAGATATCCCTAGACTTTGACAATCGAACGAGAATAGTCTACTGCCGTAGATTAAATACATTGTTCAGTTGCGAATTCTCTGATATCGAGGTTTTTACCAGATTATAACTATTCACATAAACTTAATCGTCTACTTGTGTAATATTTGTTTTAAACAAGGCTTACTAATTCCGTTAATATTTGCACTGGCAAGTGGTATGATACTATTGAAATGTTTTGTATGAAATAAATATTATTATCAACATTCCCCTGTTAATCAAATATGAATTTTGTTTTTTTATTAAATATTAATTACTTACTGATGGGCAATTTGACATATTTTATAAGGAGGAGAGAAAAAGATATCAACAGACTTAGAAAGACCGAATGAAATAGTAAAATCTATGAACAGAATAAATGAATTCAGTCGATTTATTGAATGGTCTGATGAGTTTAGCTTAGAAAACTTTCGATTAAATACGTACATCTCCTTAGCAGTAATTTCCTATTAAATTGAGGAAATCCACCAAAGATTCAGGTCACCACTTTGCTTTTTATATTGGCTGATCACGAATTTTTAGAACTTTATATGATCCCCTTTTCCAGGTGTCACATTTTAACAGAAATTCACTCTTTTAAATGTCTACTGCCTGTACTAAACAATTAATATATGTAATATTATTATTTACACAGACAAGAGGACAGGCTATTTTCCAAAATATTTCTTCTTTTTATTGAAAAAAAAACAAACTTAAATACAAAACAAATGAGTGCGTTATCAAGAAGGAATAATCGCAATTTCGCTGAAGATTCTTAATAAAATCTCCTTTTTATTAATCAAAAATTGATTAACGAGTCAAGGCGAAATAAGTTATAGACTGATTGTGACAGATCGAATGAATTAATAGACTGGCAACTGGAAAAATTGAATTAAATCAAGTGATTAGAGATTATTGTGAGATTTAGCTTAGAATAGAAGATATTAAATTATTTCAAATCTTTCTCCTTTGTTAGGACGATGAAAGCAATTAATCTCTTATAAAACTGAGGAAAGTTAACCAACTGCAAAGTTTCATATTTATGCATTGTTCTGTATGTAAAAGGAGCGCGAAATTACCTAAACAATTTCTACCCTTTAATAAATACAAAAGATAAACACTAAACAAATGCCTGCTATATTTTATTATTGCTTTTACTTCCGATTTCTTTTGTATTTTTTGTTTGGCAGCTTTGATTATTCTATGTTCTTATGTGGCACCTCGGAAAGTCTACAAAGGTTACATGTAAACCCGTGCTTTCTTCTCTACACTATAATATTATCTCGAATAACAAATTTCAAGAATTCGTAGTCCTAATAAATGAAGGATCTAATTTTTTTTATTTTCCTTAAAATACTCGGACACAGGAACGTTCACAATCTGATTTGTTATTAGCTGAAATTTGATCTGAAAGTTTCCTTGTATAATGCTTGGTGTAAATAATATTGATCACATTATTACATACATTTATAAAAAAGAGATTATGGAAATAAATATTTTTATTTTCAGATAAATAATATTTTCAACATTTGTCTAAGTAATCAATCAGAATTGTTCCTCCATTTAATGAATATACTGAAACTTAAATACAATAAAAACACTTTTTTAATTTTCCGAATGAAATTTAATATGAAATGTATAAAAAATAATAAAAACAGATCTTTTTTTCATGAGTATATTTCGATGTAGAAATGTTCGCAATCTGACTTGCTATTAGCTGAAATTTGATCTGAAAGATTCCTTGTACAATGCTTGTTGTAAATAATATATATTAATACATAATGGTGAAGAGTTGTCCACTAATTGATTTGTTGTATTTATGGGGATTGACCTGTAAACGGCTCAGAATGAAGAGGCTGCCATCTGCTCTGTCCTGGATTTAGAGATGGTATTCAGCACCCATGTCCTCTGTGGCACAATGGAGCCTCACTTAGAACATTCCATATGCTTAAGCCATCTAGAATTTATTCTTTCTAAAAAGGCAACACTGATTATGTAGCTAGAGGATTAAGCAAGAAAAATGGATGAAGAGACAACCTACTCGTTTCAATTGATGCTCTCATTGACAGAATTCAGGAAGTCTACAAATGTCACAGATAAGCCTCTGTTTTCATTTATACAATATTAAAGTATAGTTTTAATTCGAATAGAATAGTAAATTCCAAGAATTCGAATTCCTATTAAAATAAAGATCTTTTTTTTTCATAAAGATTTTAGGATGTAGAAATGTTCACAATTTGATTTGCTATTATGATAATAAATATTTTTATTTTCAAATAATTAATATTTTCAACATTTGTCTACGTCATTAACCAGAAATGTCCATCCATTTAATGAATATATAGAAACTTAAATACAACAAAAACCCTTTTTAATTTTACGAATAAAATTTAATATGAAATGAATAAATAACAACAACTAATGTAATATTAAGAATAAATTTAAACAAATTCGATAAATGCATTATTACAATTTCTCGTTTTTTTGTTTGTTTTTTTTGGGGGGTGATTATTTCTTATACTTAATTCTATGAGATTGAAAGATTAAAACATCAAGAAAATCGTGAGCATTGGATTAAATAAGATAAAAATAAAGTCAGTCAATTAGATCAACTGAAAAAAATCGATAGTCGGAAATTTATGATTATATCAGATACTTACAATTATTTTAGCAGAATTGAGAAGTCGAATATTTTCTTATTGAAGTTAGGAACATTCAGCAACTGTAAAGTTTCATTTCTCCACATTGCTCTTTATATAGGCTGATCTCTCTTTTTTTTCTATATGTCACTTCGTTAAATAAATTATATCGTTTTCTTGTTTAATGTATGTTGTAAACAATTCATTATGGGGTCATTATAATTTTAATGACACTGTCATTATGGAACTAAATAAATTTATTGAGGTAAATAGATTTTCATTTTTTTAAGCCGTAATTAATCAAAAGCTTTAACCCATTTACTGAGAATAGACAACCTTAAAGACAACCCAAAAATAGCCGGGTTTATTAGTTTAAGTGTTACGCGTTAATATGAAATGAATACAAAACAAGAAATATTGTAATGTTAAGAAATCTTTGCAAATATTCAGAAAAAACATTAATAATATTTCCTGTTCATTAGTCAAACATTAATTACAATCTTCTGTGTTCTCTGTCCTGGACATCAATATGTTCTGTGTGTCTCACTTGCTAAGCCGCCTTTCCTTGTAATGTGCCCCAGAATTTTCATCTCACTTATTCTGATTCTAAATTTCTATACTTTTTTTCAATTTAACCAAAACTTTTGTCGTTCATCGCTTATTTTCTTCGCGTCATTCTCAGCGTCTTTCTGTAGAATCACAGTTTTTATGTCGCAAATGATTAGTGAGGAAGAATAAGATATGAAGAGACTCGATTGGATGAAATAATAAAAACAATCAAATAGAAGAATCTAATTGAATCGATTGACTATAAATAGTGATAAATAGACCATAGAATAGAATATATGAAACACTTAATTTGTTTGATTTTTTTTGCGTAAAACCATATAATTTCTAACAGAAAAGAACAAAGATTCAGTTATGCACTTAGATCTTTGTGTAAGGGGAGACTAAATTTTGTACTAACCTGAA
Source organism: Acanthosepion pharaonis (assembly GCA_903632075.3). Lineage (NCBI taxonomy): Eukaryota > Metazoa > Mollusca > Cephalopoda > Sepiida > Sepiidae > Acanthosepion > Acanthosepion pharaonis. Next base: position 463,425 of record CAHIKZ030001826.1, on the reverse strand, counting down.
AGTATTAATTTTTCAAATATTTATAAATGAATGTAAAGTTAAATTTTAAAGTTAAAATGAATTGAATAAACAACAAGAAATTATGCATTGTTCACTGACAATACATTTAAAAAAATCATCTTTATTAAACAAGCATTGATTCCTTTTTGATACAGTTGAATTAAATCGATTGATTGTAAATATTGTCAGATGTGTCATAGAATAATAAATACTTATAAATCTTTCATCAGGGTTAAGAAGTTGAAAGCAAATAATTTCTTATAAAAGTAAGGATGGTTTACCAAGACATTTTGTAGGAGTGGCACCAATTTTTGGACGTTCTTGGAACTTCTACCATTTTCATATTTTCCTTCTTAATCGTTACTCATTTCTATACTTTAAATAATCATGGGAACTTTTGAAATTTGTTAAAGCAGGAGAAGCGGTTTTTTTTTCAAATTATTTTATGTCAACGACTGTAATAATTCCCCAATTGTGATTTGGTCAGAAAGGTACAGGGAAATATCTGTAATGCAAAAATACTTACTTCGCGTCTGGACACCAATTCAGGTATTTCTAAATCCTCACGTCTGGGCTAGATGTCTGGGAATCTCATGAAAAGTTTCATCCAACCTTTAACAATTCCTGTCTTATAAAAGAATTAAGACAGGAATTATCAAAGGTTAGATGAAAGGTTGGTGAGGAGGATGGATAGAGATATAAATCTGTGCCATGTCCGTGCCATGTCCGTGCCATGTCTGTGCCATTTGTCCTTGAGGACATGGCACAGACACTTGAAATTCCTCAAACGATTGGGAATTTATTGTTCAAACCTGTCGATTGTAAATTGAATTTTTATTCGTTTCGATATTGAGAGTTCATCAGAAGTTAAAATATATGAGTGTGTTTGAATTTGTTTATCAACCCTTTTTTATGTTTATCATTTTATAGTTGGTGACACCTTGCTTTCTTAAGGTTTATTTATTTCTTCAGGTTTACCCATGGACAGATCTCTAATTTTAATATGCTCTTTTAAGATTGTAAGTCTTTCTTGTGAGCAAGTATTACGCTTTAAACCATGGAAAGACTTAAATTTAAGTATTTTGTATATGGATTTCATTTTCATCCCGTTCATAAGTAGATTGCCAATTCTCATTATAAAAAAAAAATCTCGTCATCCCAAATATTTTCGCCGCCTCACTTCTCAAAATCTCATTCCTTCACACAAAGAGATCTTTAAAAGTATATGCCAAATAGAACTTACCTATTACTTCTTGGAGCTCGATCCTCACTGGGTGCCCTATACTTTCGACCTTGTGCCACAGTTGAGCTACGCTTGGAAAATCACTACCTATTACTTCTTGGACAAAACTTGCTTCCACGAATAAACCGCTCATTTCTTCCGGTTCTCTTGCAATTCTTGACACCTTAACAAAAATAAATACACACACACACACACAATCTCTCTCTGTCTCTCTCTCTCTGTCTCTCTCTATCTATCTATCTATCTATTACTCTCTCTGTCTGTCTGATTCTCTCTCTCTGTTTTACACACACACACATATATATATATATATATATATATATATATATATATATATATATATATATATATATATATATATATATATATGTTTTTCTCACTAAGATATCATCATTACTCAGGAAAGGTCGCCGCTTGAACAATTTTGCTCCATCAACTAAATTATTTTTTTGAAGAAGTCTTACATGCACTTAAATTTATGTGCTTAACCTTACGTATAAGTATCACTTCTCTAAATAACCATTACGAAAGTAACTTGAACCTTGAAAAGTGTCATAAGTCAAATAGTTTCGGTTCAATAGGTATCAACTTTTTCACAAGACTCATCTCTCCAAAACTTTCATAATACTAATGTCTCCCTAATTTCTTACTTTTAAAATCAATTATCATTTTTCAAGTATCAATTATACAAAACATTTCTTTAATCAATCTCACTTTCGTAAGGAATCTCTCCACCTAAAATATGAGTCTCCGGAAATAATTTTAAAACCAAAATGTGCATGAAGAAAATATTTATTTCATTAATTTTTCATCGATATTCTATTTGATTACACGTAATATTCATTGAGCGTTCATCACGTGACATCAGGCAATAGTTACCGTTCCAAAATGGATTGTTGTCTTTGGGTCCAAATGATCACCAGTAGCGACCACTCCTCTTCTGAAAATAAAAAAAAATAAACAAGATATTATTTCGGATTCATTGAAAGTAACAAGCCATAATAGTTTGCGCGTAATTTCCCCGCATGGGTGTTCACGCGATTCGACCAAAAATGTATAAGAAAATAGATATATGTGTAGAGGAATAAGCGTGCTAAAAGCGAAGAAATAAACAATCTCCAAACACGGGTCTACAAATTTTAAATAAACTTGTTTTATTGAGTTTTTTTTTTTCTTGTTGAAATAAACGAATTGCCGATGTCCTCGCCAAACAATTCTCAAAAATATTTAGTTTTTGTTCTTTACAACAAGACTGAATAAATTTCGTTAGTATGAGAGAAGGAACAGAATGTGCCTACTTAAGTAGAATGTCAAGTATTTACGTTGTTTTATGCGTATAATTTTCCATCAGTGGGCAGAGAGTTATCAGCGAACGGAAGCTGCGTTATAACTAATACTTAATATTTCTTTTAAAAAACTATTCGAATTTTTTTTTAGTGTTGCTTAATTTATTTTAAAATCGCGAAAATACTGCAAAACGTTACGCGATGAATTATGTGAAATTTTGAGTAATTAATTATACAAAATGTATGAAAACTCAGTTGTGCACAAAGCAACAAACGCGGGTCAAAGTTCTACCGAAAAACTAAAATCTGAATATTAACTTTGTGAATTTACGCGATCGTATCTATAACAGATTATATGTCCCAAGAAATTAAGATTTACTAAACTCAAAGGTTTATCGGTTCATAAATATTTTCTAGAGGACGTTTTCAAATTTCAAAGCAGACGGCAAACATGGTTGTTTGATTTTTAAAGGCGTAAGAGCGTTTGGAATATAACGTCGCTGATTGGTCAATAAATGTGAATGTGGATATTCTATTGATTCTTTCTACAATTCTTGACGGTGTTCCACGTAAGTAATAAAGGAATACTTACCTCGCCCCAAGTACTCACATACCTACACTTGTGACAGATGTCGGTTAATCTCATTAAAGCATTAATCCTAAATAAGAAATCTCATGCAAACATTAATCTTGAAATAAAACAGGTCAAAATCAGTCTTACTTTTAATCAAATTTGGTGACTAGCCACCCTTCTCGCCAGAAATTACAAATGGGGGAAGGTTTCTCTTTTTTTGTGGTTCTTCTTCCTTATTATGCAACTTATTTCTCCACCTTGAAAATTCAATGCAAATGCAATATCTTATATTGTCAATCAACGTTCTTCCAGCGATATCTTACGATGGTTATATCATTCAAAATTGTGTTTGAGGTATATATATATATATATATATATATATATATATATATATATATGCATGTATGTAGATAGATAGATAGATAGATAGATAATTACTTATACGAAAATTGTAATATAAATATGTTATAAAATCACTACAAAAATAACCATTTTGTTTCAACAATTCTGGTGTCTTGTCAAATTCAACATCATCACTGAAGTGTTGAAACAAATTGGCAAATTTTGTATTTGTAGTGATTTTATAACATATTTATGGTATAATTTTCGAATAAATAATTGTAATTGCTCTACTCTGTACTGAGCACTCTTTTAAGAATAGTATTTTTATGTTATTGGAATTTATTCCGTATAAACCAATCCTATACATGAATATATATATATATATATATATATATATATATATATATATATATATGTTTCATTAAATAATATAGACAAGTGTTGTCTCTTTATTTTATGTAAATTTTCAGTTATCTGTTCGGAATAAGACTTGTGTTTTTATGTCCATCGTATTTGTCATATTGAACTGAATTGTATTTTGATGAATATTGTCTTGAAAAAGGTTTAATAAACCGAAACGTCAGACGTCGACATTTCTTTCATTTAACTACATTTAAGGATTTTTGTTTGTTTTTTCAAAATTTCTTCATTCTGTCGGACTTATATCCATTTACACTTGCTTATATATATATACATATATATATATATGTGTGCGTGTGTGTGTGTGTGTGTGTATACATACACACATGCAAACTAAAGCACACAGAGACATACACAAAGGCACATACATGTCAACCCACTTTGGTCAGAACCCACGCGTTCACATTGATGGATAAAAAGTGAATGATTTAAAGGGAAAGTATATATATGCCTACCTCATTATCCTTGCAGTTAGCGTTGCAAATTCGGGAACACTCTCGATCAGTACGACATTTCTTCAAACATTTATAGAAGCACTTATTAGGATCAATTATTTCAAAACCACCAAGGTATCCCCAAAGTTGAACTTCACTGACAGTCAACAACACGATTAAGATATGTATAACGGCAACGTTCATCTTCCTAAAACAGAAGAATTTAAATGAGCGTTAGAAGCGTGAAATATAGCATTTAAAAGCACATAATAAAAAAATTCATCGTGCAACAGACGGTGTATTGCATATTCCAGAGCAACATGGAACAACAAGAGATGAACATCTCTGAAACGATGGCTTGAAAATATATAGGATTGATATTGTTATAACGAAATATGCGATCCAAAAGCATTTAAATGTCTAATACAATGGCTTGTTTGATATAAAAAAATCTAATGAAGATACATATGATGGATTTGTTTATCATAAAATCAGCAATGCTATATCATTTAAATATGGTGTTAAATATGAGAAATCTAATGAAAATATATATGATTGATTTGTTTATTATGAAATCTGACATCCTATAGCATTTAAATGTCTGACAAAAGTGATTGTTTAATATGAGAAATCTAATGAATATATATATGATTGATTTGTTTATCATGAAATCTGTCATCCTATATAACTTATATATCTGACATAAGGGCCAGTTTAACATGCTATTCCTAATGGGAATATATATAATTGATTTGTTTATCATGAAGAATTCCAGCCTATAGCATATAAATATCAGACACAATGGCTTGTTTAATATGAGAATTTTCATGAAAATATATAAGATTGAATTGTTTATTATGAAATCTGCCATCCGATAGCATTTAAATATATGTCCCAATGGCTAGTTTAAAATGAGAAACTAATGAAAACATATATGATTGATTTGTTTATTATAAAATCTGCCATTCTATATCATTGAAATATCTGACAAAATGTCTTGTTTAATATGAGAAATCTAATGAAAATATATATGATTGATTTATTTATCATGAAATCTGCCATGCTATATCATTTAAATATCTGGCACAATGGCTTGTTTAATATGAGAAATTTAATGAATATATATACGATTGTTTTTATTATGAAATCTGCCATCCTATATCATTTAGATATCTGACAAAACGATATGTTTAATTGGAGAAATATAGTGAAAATATATATGATTGATTTGTTTATCATGAAATCTGTCATTCTATATCATTTAAATATCTGACACAATGGCTTGTTTAATATGAGAAATCTAATGAAAATATATATGATTCATGCGTTTCTCATGAAATCTGCCATTTTTATCATTTAAGTATCGGGCACAACGGCTCGTGTAATGTGAGAAATATAATGCAATATATAGGATTGATTTGTTTATCATTAACTCCGTCATCCTATATCATTTAAATATATGACGCAATGGCTCGTGTAATATGAGAAATCTAATGAAAATATATATGATTGATTTGTTTATCATGAAATCTGCCGTAGTATAGCATTTAAATATCTGACATAATGTATTGTTTAATGTGTGAAATCTAATGAAAGTATGTATGATTGATTTGTGTATCATGAAATCTGCTTTATTTAAACATTTAAATATCTGACACAATGTCTTGTTTAATATGAGAAATCTAATGAATATATATATACGCCTGATTTTTTTATCATGACATCTGCCATCCTATATCAGTTATGTGTCTGAGGCAATGGCATGATTAATGCGAGAAATCTAATGATAATATATATGATTGATTTCTTTATCATGGAATCTAACATCCTATAACATTTAAATGTCTGACACAAAGGCTTGTTTAATAGAAATTGAATGAATATATATATATGATTGATTTGTTTATCATGAAATCCGCCCTCTTATATCATTTATATATCTGACAAAATGGCTTAATATGAGCAATCTAATGAAAATATATAGGATTGATTATTTTCCTGAAATCTGCCATCCTATAGCATCTAAACGTCTGACAAGATGGCGTGTTTAATATGGGAAATCTAATGAAATTCTATATGATTGATTTGTTTATTATGATATCTGAAATCGTATATCATTTAAATATCTGACACAATGGCTTGTTTAATGTAAGAAATATAATGAAAATTTATATGATTGATTTGTTTATCATGAAATCTTCCATCCTGACGCATTTAATTATCTGTCACAAGGGTTTCTTTTATATGAGAAATCTAATGAATATATATGAATGATTTGTTTATCATTAAATCTGCGATCCTATATAATTTAAATATCTGACGCAATGGCTTTTTAATATGATAAATCTAATGAAAATGTATATGAGAGATTTATTTATCATGAAATCTGCCATCCTATAGCATTTGCAAATCTGATATAATGGCTTCTTTTATATGAGATATCTAATGAATATATACATGAAGTATTTGTTTATTTTGTTTATCATTAATCTGCCATCCTATATCATTGAAATATCTGACATAATGGCTTTTTTAATATCAGAAATCTAATTAAAATATATACGATTGATTTATTTATCATAAAATTTGCTATCCTATATCATTCAAATATCTGACAAAATGGCTTGTTTAATATGCGAAATTTAATGAATATATATACGATTGTTTTTATTATGAAATCTGCCATCCTATATCATTTAAATATCTGACACAATGACTTGTTTAACTGGAGAAATGTACTGAAAATATATATGAATGATCTTTTTATTATGAAATCTGCCATCCTATATCATTGAAATATCTGTCTCAATGGCTCGGTAATATGAGAAACCTAATGAAAATATATATGATTGATTTCTTTTATCATGAAATCTGCCATCTTATATCATTTGAATATCTGACACAATGGTTTATTTAGTATTAGAAATCTAATGAAAATATATATGATTGATTTGTTTATGATGATATCTGCCATCATGTAGCATTTTAATATCTGACACTATGGCTTGTTTAATATGAGAAATCTAATGAATATCTTTTGCTGATTAATTATTATTCAACCAATATATTCTCTCTTGCGTTTTATGCTTTTCTGTGACGTGAATAGAAAATGATCAGTTCTTAAGACATGCCTCATTATTGGATCCGATGCATTTTTGGAAGTATTCTTGTCTGTAAAATTGAATTTAGATGTATGAAATTATGTTTTTTTTTAATTTCTGTGATGAGAACTTACCATTATTTATATTCAGACTACTGTTCTCATCATTGTTGTTTTGATTAAAACTAGAAAACTCCATAATTATATAATTATTTGAAAAACAGAAAATATTTATATTTTATTTTATTATATTTCATAAGTATTTTCTTTAACATTCTGCTTGGAGAATTTACAGAGCATCTTTATAGATTGTATAAAAATATAGAAAATTAAACACAACATAACAGACACAATTTTTCTGACTTAATGTGGACATGTACTTGAATTGTTTAAAGAACAGGAAACCATTTAATATTCGGAATAATTCGTCTCGAACTCCCTTAAAATTAAACATAGATTGTTCAATCTATTAATCAAGTTCTTTTTACAGATTGATATACGATGGAGATAATTTTGAATTATGAAAGCGCATTGGCGAATTAAATATCACAAGATAGAAGAAACGAATTGCTTAAATCTATGGAGTATTGGAATTGCTGAGAAACATTGCTTAGAAAATATTATTCAAAGTACTTACCAAGCTTTTCACAGAATTAAGAACTCGAAAGTGAATAAAATTTCAGGTCTTCACTTTATTCTTTATATAGGCTGATCACTAATTTTTAGACTCATAAATATCATCACTTTTGCCAGATGTTACATTTTACATGAATTCAAACGTTTGCATGTCAAATGCCTGTCGTAAAAAAATAATAATTGTAACATTATTGTTTACAGATGCCGGAGTACAGGATATTAAACATAATTAATAAACAACTGACTAATATATTTTGTTTTCCCGTTTACCTCTCCCGACAAAATTTAAATGAATTAAAATTAATGCGAAATATTGAATAATCCAGAAGGAAACATTTAATAAATGTAACATTATTATATACATAGACAACAGGGCATGATATTATACAATTTCTTGACTGTTTAAATAATTCAATATTAAGAAGAAATAATCACAAATTCGCTGAAAATACTTAATAAAATATCCTCTTCATTAACTAAAAATTGACTGGCTATTGTATAAAATTCCTTGAGGGACGGTGTTGTAGCATACCTACAGACGATAATGAGTATGTCCCATTCACATAACTACAGTAAACTGCCCAAATCAGACAACTATATCATTTAAATATCTGACACAATGGCTTGTTTAATATGAGAAAAATATAATGAAAATATATATGATTGATTTGTTTATCATGAAATCTGTCATTCTATATCATATTAATATCTGACTCGATAGCTTGTTTAATATGAGAAATCTAATGAAATGTATATAATTGATTTGCTTATTATGAAATCTGCCGTCCTATATCATTGAAATATCTGTCTCAATGGCTCGGTAATATGAGAAACCTAATGAAAATATATATGATTGATTTCTTTTTTTGTCGTGAAATCTCCCATCTTATATCATTTGAATATCTGACACAATGGTTTATTTATGGAGGCCAAAGATGTCGAAAATGTAAAATCAAAAAATATGGAGGACAATAATGGCCAAAATAAAGAAAAAAAAAGATAATTTTGAGGCCGGCGAATCGCACTCTTGTTGGAATTCATCCCCCCAAATTGCGTAATCAATATTGTGGAGTATTTTTAGAGCGTTAAGAGTTACGCAAACATTGTCGTAGAAGGTGGACTCTTAGAACACCACCAATAACTAAGAAAAGTTGACAAAGTATTGTGTCGGTCTTCGTTGTGGACAAGCGTACGCGCAAAATATGTCGCTTTACGAAAGACACAATGGTGAGATCACAGGTGTCCCTGGGGTTTAAGCCACTAAGGTTCGTGTAGGGAGCCGGCTATTTCATGTGGGATGTATTGTTACCCACACCAGAAGACTGTATGGACGATTTCAGTTGTGATTTAATCACTAAAGTCTTAATATAAGGCCTCTGCAAGTCATGATCCAGTTGACCAAAATCCCCCTCTAACCGCGTCTTTACATTCCGCCTCGCCTGTAATGGGCATGCCAGCTTCTGGGACCAATTCGTTGTAACCTCAGGTTGGGTTGAGTTATAAGCCCCCATTCCTCGAAGAGACTTCGCCCGCTGCTAGTGCAGTTGTGGAGAAGAGGGAGGGGGCATGTCAGGTTGCTGGTAGGGCCAGAGGGAAGCGCCAGACAGCGGATCCTCAGTCCCATGAAGCCCCAAGTACGAAAGGCACAAACAGCCCCACTACCTCTGTCAACGTTAAGGGCGATGCCCCGGTCTCTGATTCGACATTAAAAGTGCAACAAAAAAAGTACGTCCCAGGTTTCGAGAAAACTGGAAAGTTAAAACAGTTGAAAAAAAGTTGGACAGACATAAGCAGTCCCATATCAAAAAAAGCTACTCCCATAATGTCCTCTAACCTGTCCTCACCTGCAACTCAGAAACATCTTTTCTCCTCAGAGACATTCTACCCCTCTCTCATCACCTGTTAAAACTGTTCCCCTCAGTAGAGATCCCTGCCCTTACAAACAAAAATCCTCTACTACTCATCATCATACTCCCAGCCCATCCTCCATTAAAAACCCTGAAATACCCCCTCCTTCTCCAAAAAGACAGAGAAGCCCTACCCAGGAATAGAAATACAAAAGAAAAAAAAATCAAAAACATATATATAAGTCTGGGGAAGATGTCTGCCGTATTTCCCCGGCCCAGGTTGAAAGAGCCAGAAACTATGGCAACGGGATCAAAGACTTAAAATATCTACTATCTATTCGGCAATATGCTGATATGGATGTGGAGGAGCCGCAAAATATCCCAAATTCCCAGAGGGTTTTAACAGAGACCGGAGCGTGCCAGGCGTGGGCGATGTTGGGTGAGGCGATCATCTCCTGTAAAATGTCACCTCCGATTGCCATAGTGGAAAGCAAACAGCTTAAACCTTTGAAAAAGTTTTGTGCAAGGAGGGTCCCAGTTGTAGTTCACTCCTCCCTCAATATAGCACAAACTGACATTTCTCTGGGATATAGGCGGACTCTCCCAAGACGGTACCATCAAGACTATGAGCCAAGGATCAATGGTAGAGGCTGTCCAGCGTCCCAACCTTAATGGGTCTGATAACAGCTCTCTGGTTAGCAAGTCTGAATGTCAGGGAGACCCATTTTTTTATCTCGCAACCATGGAAACATTCTGTCTAAGAGCTTTGTCCTCTATTCAGCATGTTTTGATGGACGCTCGAGGGGTGTTTCCTGGCTGGTGAGCAAGTTTCTGGATGCAGCGTGTGATTTTGTCTTCGCGGATCTGGCGGGCAGGCTTTGCATGTTGGATGTTACCATAAAGGATAAGCCTCTTCGTCTCATTTGGGTTTATGCGCCCAATGATCATGCGCAGCGGTCTGCTTTGTTTCGGCACATCGCGCCGTTTTTGATGACATTTCGTTCGGTAGTTCTTGGAAAGTAGATCGGGAGATTAAATACCGTGATAGTGGGGACGTAGCTGTAGCTAAAGCAGAGCTGGTCTTCTTGCTTATCAAGAAGGATCAAGATCTAGTAGTTAGGGCTAGGATAAAAAGAATTTCTTGAAGGCTACGAATATGGCCGCTTCATTGCGTACAGAAAACGCTCGTAGGGCATCTAGTCGGCATATCACAAGCATCACATTGCCGCACAAGCGGACTGTGATTACAGACGTAAGCATTTGTGAGGCTTTTCGTGACTACTTTCAGGAGTTGTGTACCAGGGATCCCGGTCAGAGCACTGCTCAGTTCGACGCCTATTTAGCCGACTTTCCCCGCCTCGATGCGGCTGAAGCGGCTGAAGCGGCTGGGTGCGAGGGTCCCATTACAGAGTCTGAGATCTGGGATGCGCTGAAACAGGTTGGCCTGGACAAGAATCCGGGATCTACCTTAAGAAATGTACTTGAGTCAGTCACCTGTCTTTATCCCCTTGCTGGTACTAATTTTCAACAACTGGATGAAGCAGGGGTCTATACCTCAACGTTTTACCAGGGGTGTGATCAAGTTGCTACGCAAGAGCAAAGACGGTGGGGATGGGTTAGATAATTATCGGCCTTTGACGATGTTAAACACAGAGTTGAAGATTTTAGCCAAGGTCTTAGACGGCCGTTTACAGCCTGTCCTCTCTAGTCTGATTGGTTCCGAGCAGACTTGTGCGGTGAAGGACAGGACTATTCAGGAGAACGTTCATCACAATTTTTTTAATTTATTTTAACTTTTTTTCTTGAGGAGTAACAGCAAAGCCAAAATAAAGTAAACTTTTGTTTAGTATTTATGTTTAATATCCTGTCCTCCGGTCTCTGTACATAATAATGTAACAATTATTCATTGTTTCCTTCTTTATAATGCATTATTTCACCTTTTTTCAATTCCTTTTAACTTTTGTCAGTAGAAGCAAAAGCAACCACAAAATATAAGAAATATTTGTTTATTGTTTGTTTTGTTCTTATTAAAGAGTAGAAAGTGTTTGTATAATTTCGCAAACGAATACAGAACATATTATTTATTTTGAACAAAAATATTTATTTCCATAATATCCTGTCCTATGGTCTCTGTAGATAATAACGTTACAATATAAATTGTTTACGATTGGCAGTAGACATGTAAAGGATTGAATTTATGTAAAATGTAACATCTGGCAAAAGTGATGATATTAAATTTTTTTAAACATTAGTGATCAGCATGTATAAAGGGCAAAGTGGAGGTCTGGATCTTTACAGTTAGTGGGATTTCCTCCGTTTAAGAAGAAATTACTCAATTTAGACTTCTTAATTCTCTGAAACGAATTGTAAGTATTTCGAATAATCTTTTCTAAGTTATGCTTCTCAGGAATTTCAATAATCCATAGATTTCAGCAATTCGTTTGTTTTATCTGATGGTTTTTAATTAACCGATCGTTCAGAGCCTTTTTATAACTCATACGTTCTCCCTCATATATCAATCGGAAATCAATAATAGACTGAGTATTTCATGTATAATCTTTAACGATTTCGAGCTGAATTATTCTGAATGTTAAACTACTTCCGGTTATTTATGCAGTTCATGCTGACTTCTAACATAAAGTTGCCTATTTGTTGTGTTTTGTTTAAATTTGTATATATTCATTCAATCTATAATTGTAATTATTCCTTCTTGATAATGCATTATTTCAAAATTTTTCAATTCCTTTTAACATTTGTTGGAAGAACAAAAAACAAAAAAATATACCAGATATACTAATATTTGATTAGTATTTGTTTTATTCTATTAAAAGGAAGAAAATTTTTGGATAATTTCGTAAACGAATGTTGAAAATATTATTTATTTCCATAATAACCTGTCCTGTTATCTGTATAAATGACTATGTTACAATTATTAATTGTTAACGATAGGCAGTATACATGTAAAGGATTGAACTAATGTAAAGAATTGACATATGGAAAAGTTAGTCTAAATATTAGTGATCTGCCTATATAAAGGGCAAAATGGAGACCTGAATCTTTACAGTTGCTGGGATATTCCGCAATTTATTATTTCCTCAGTTATTCACTTTCAACTTCTTAATTCACCGTTGATCATTTTATGGCTAAATTATGCACAATTAATTATTCCGAATGCTTGTCTAATTTTTTCAAATAATGTTTCACAGACTGTCTTAAATTTCTGTCTGTGCGTGAGTTTATGCGTATGTCTGTCTGTCTGGCTGTCTCTCTCATATTAAATGTAAATCTTTATTTGAAATACTTTACATGAAGGCACTTCAAACTTTGTACTTTGAGTTAACATTAATAGGAACTGAAAAACTTATTATTTAGGTCAGAAAATCAGGTACTGAAAATTGTAATTAAAAATAGGAAAATTTGCGCTGGGTACTATAAACCCATGGTTAGTGTTCTAGGTTTTTAAATAGTGTTATATCTCGTGCAAGATATAATAAACAAAGTAAACCCGAGTGTTGGTTTTCAATAATAATTTTATAATCGGATGTAGGTATGTCAAAATACAGAGACAGAGTCGGGAGTCTGCTAACCTCAATAGGTGTTAACAAACGAAGACCTTTTACTGTCCGCTGTGGTCGTACTTAATCGGCAACCAGTCCGTCCATTATCGGGAATGGAGAGGTTGGGTTATATCATCACAACACCTCCCACCGAAGCTGAAATTCTCCCTTTTGAAAATTTCTGCTTCTAATGTCGTCTTCTTTTTGGATCTGGACTAAAACGCTCCACTGGTTTTCTTTCCCGTGTTCTCCTTCTTTTAGTCGTCACAATTTGATCCTTTTTTGGCGAAGATAATTTCCGTTTTTCAGCCCATAAGGCTGGTCCATGCGATACAGGTTCAAATACACTATTGGGTAGTGTCATGTTAAAAGCATCGCATAACACTTCCATCGGAATTTCTTCTTCGCTTTTTTCACTTTCTTCACCATATCGTGGTCTAATCTGATTGATGTGTCTTTTACACGTAAATTTTTTTACTTTTAATCGTGTAGACCACTTTACCAATCCTTTTCTGGATTATGCCATCCGTCCAATAGCTTTTTCCACTTTTAAAATTTAAAAAAAAAACTGTCTCCTAAAGTGTATTTTTTTATGTTGACTTTTTCCTCTTTCTTAGCAACTTTTTTGTTTTGATAGGTTAACAATCTATCGAAAATTGATCTAATTTTCCTTGCGAACATAATTTCCGCCGGTGACATTTTCGCATCGTTGTTCTCATTAGGAGTTACCCTATAGACGGCTAAGAACTTCTGAATAGTTCTTTCTTCCGTGTCCATACCTTTATTTTTACGTAAAGCACGTTTAAAAGTGTCAACAAATTTCTCGGCTTGACCGTTCGACCTGGGATAACACACTGGTGTAGTTATATGTTCAATGTCTAAGGCAGTACAGAAATCCTTAAACTGCATACTTGTGAAGGCCGTACCATTGTCGCTAACCAATGTCCTGGGAACCCCGAAACGACTGAAAATTTCATACAATGCACTGATGGTGTTCCTAGACGTAGGATGCTTGCACTTGACTACCTCAGGCCATTTCGATAAAGAGTCCACCAATATCAAATAATAGTACCCATTAATTGGTCCAGCATAGTCTATATGTAGACGTGCCCACGGCAAATCCGTTTTCGGCCAAGGATTCATTTTGACCGGAGGTGCCCTTGCAGCCCATTGACAACCTCTACATAGTCTTACAAAACCTTCAATATCCTTGTCCATTCCTGGCCAGTATACGTAACCACGCATGAGTGATTTCATCCGAGACATTCCAGGATGACCGGTATGAAATTCTTTCAGCATATCTGTACGTAGAGATTGAGGTATAACAATTCTATCTGCGTACATCAACGTGTTGTCGCAAATTGAAAAAGGTGAAATCTGAGTTCCCTTTTTCTGTCTTTTGTTCCATCTCGTCTGGTTCCTTAATTTCACAATATAGTGATATTTTTCCGCTTCTTTTTTTATTTGGTCCAAAGTTACCGGCAATTCCCTGATTGTATTCGACAAGAGACCTGATATTTCTTTTTCCTCAGTTAATACTGCTATAACCGTCTCTTCTAACATTTCTTCATTTTTTTTGAATCAGCCTTGACAACCCATCCGCATGCCCATGTTCTTTAGATTTGACGTATTCCATCCCAAAATGGTAATTAAAGGGTTACACCCCATCGCCGTAAGCGATTAGCTGTATGCGTAGGAATGCCTTTTTTACCTCCAAATATTGTAAGTAACGGTTTATGGTCCGTTTGAAGTACAAATGATCTACCATGTAAAAAGCGATGGTATTTTTTAACCCCGAACACAATCGACAAAGCCTCTTTCTCGATCTGACTATAATTTTTTTCAGTCGGAAGAAGAGTCCTCGACGCGTGCGCGATCGGTTTAGTAGTGCCATCTTCATATTTGTGTAGCAGTGCAGCACCCACTCCGTACAAACTTGCGTCAGTTGCCAGAATGATCTCTTTCTCAGGATCATAATGTGCTAAGGCGAGATCTGAGAGTAGGCATTTTTTTTTTTTCTCTGAAGCCGTCTCGCAATCTTTTGACCAAAACCATTTCTTGTCTTTTTTCAACAATTTGTTAAGGGGGGCTCTTAAATCACACATTTTAGGTATGTAGATTGCATAATATTGTGCCAACCCCAGAAACGATTGTAGTTTCGCAACTGTGTCGGGTGCAGGCATGTTCTTAATTGCATCGGCTCTCTGTGGGTCCGGTTTCCTGCCTTCACTGTCTATTACCTGTCCGAGGTATGTAATTCTTTCCATGAAGAATTTACACTTCTCGTGGCTTAATTTAAAGCCAAAATCTTCTAGTCTTTTGAATATCTCTCTGATGTGCGTTTTATGTTCTTGAACATTCTTACTTTTGACTAGAATGTCATCTAAATAGGCGGTACCAAACTCAAGGCCTGCCAGCATAGTGTCCATCACCTGTTGAAACAAAGCTGGAGCGACCTTTAAGCCGAAAGGAAGCCTATTTAGCTGATAAATACCTTTATGTGTATTTATACACAAATATTTTGAGCATTCGTCACTCACCTTAATCTGCAAGTATGCGTCAGACAGGTCGATTTTTGAAAAAATCTTCCCACCATTCAATTTTGAAAAAATATCTTCTGGTGAAGGTAATGGATAACTGATTTTTAAGGCAATCATTTAACCCTGTTGAAAAATCTGCGCACACTCTTATTTTTCCGTTTTTCTTCTTAACATAAACTGTGGGCGAGGCCCAATCCGCATGGTCAACCTTAGATATCACTCCCATTTTTTCAAGCCTTTCCAATTCCTTATTAATTGTGTTTAAGGAGGAAAACGGAACGTTTCTCTTAGGTTTAAAAATTGGTTTCACATTTTCCTTGAGTTCAAATTTGACTTCCGTCTTAGTACATAAACCCAATCCCTCAGAAAAAAACTGGGATATTCTTCTTTTAATTCATTCATGAATTTTTCATTTTTAATACTTTTTGTTTTTCTGCACTGTTTATTACGTTGCAAAATGAGTTAATCGGGAGTTCAAACAAATCAAAAAAGTACTATCCAGTCTATTCCAAAAAGACATGAATTAATCCTTGGATTACATACACTTTCGTTTTTTTTGCAGTCTTGCCACATAACGAAATATCGCACTTTAATTCTCCCTTAAAGTTTAATTTCTTTCCTGAAACCCCTCTAGCGGTTTTTTTGGTTTCAGATAATTTAGGTCTTCCAATATTTTCCATGTTTGTTCATCAATGATGCTTATGTCTGTACCAGAATCCAATAGGAAAGTAATTGTATGATTATTTATACGTACATCTACGTACTTTCTATTTTTACCAGGCCTACATCTTGTAATTTCCTTTTCTTGCGGCAAACCGAATATTTATGCTCTTTATTTCCGCACGATTGACAGAATTTATTTTTGTACCAACACACGTCTTTGGTATGATTTTTATTTCCGCACGATTGGCAGAATTTATTTTTGTACCAACACGTGTCATTGGTATGGTTATTTTTTCCACGCGTCTCACATTTTTCTATCTTTTTGGCTTTTGGAGTTTTTCGAGTTTTTACGTGTCGAACATTAGCAACACTTTTCTCCTCAATTTGTGTATTATCCCTTTTTACGTTTATGAGACGTTGGCATTCTTCGGTCACCCTTTGTAATGTTATTTTCGAGTCTTGCTCGACCATTATTAATATTCTCGACCTAATTTCTTTATATTTGCGATCAGTTAGTCCTTGATGAAAAATTAGGCACTTGAATACATCTTTGGTTATTTCTTCTAACTTGAATTGTTCAACCAGAGAGTTCACTGTTCCCGCGTATGTAACAAAATCCTCGCTATCTGCTTTAACGATGTTTAGGCATCTGTATCGCGTGTGGAACAGACTATTCCTTTAGTCAAATATTTTTGACAGAATACTTATAGTTTCTTCAAACGAAACTTCTTCTGGCTTTCTGGGAGATATCAAGTTTGAGTACTTCCTATTCTCGTTTGTCCCTAGTTTCTGGAAATAATAATGTTTAAAGTCGTTCCTCATCTTACCAATGTTGACATCTCTTGGTAAATATAGTTTTAAGAATGCTGGAAATGTAATGTCCGAATCAATCATAAATAAATGTGTTGTTGTCGCTGTTGCCGAAGGCAAAAAATGAATGGGGAATATGTACCAAGGAAAATGAATGGGGACCCAGAAGTTTTTTTTCTTTCCTTGGAAGCGACAGACTGACTGAAAACTTTGGGGATATTTCTTTTTTGAAGCCATGTTAAGAAGACCACCCATCTTGATAAATTAGCGATAAAATACCTGACAAACACCACGTGTAGAAACAAGAGTTGTCATATTGTCCGTTCGTGGCTAGAGAAATGATAACGGCGATTTAAGAGGAAGAAAAGGAAAAGAAGAGATAATTTTTTTTTTAGTTAAGCAAGATATTTTTTTTTCCCTGAAACAAAGCCGCGGATTGTTCACGCCCGACTAAGACATCATTGGTCAAGTGGTGATCACGTGACGCACGAAGGAGGAGGAAAGATACCCGACCAAGACCTCATTGGCCGAGTGGTGATCACGTGACGCACGAAGAAGGCTGTCGACGCCCCATCCAGAGTATAAGTATGAGAAGCTGCTACGAAGAAGAAGTGGGGAGGGCAGTTCACGCCCTCAGAAGTATGGTGAGAAAGTGGGAGGAGGAAAGGTTCCCAAAAATGGAAAAGAGTGGAAAATCCCTAACCAGAAATAAAAGAGGTGGATATGTATTTAGAATTATCGAGGAACCCCCGACGCCGACAGACCCACCCCGGTTTTGGTCGGCGTCCATAAAAGCGAAGGCCCCAACGAGCAGAAAAATTCAGTCGGTTCCAGCTCCAGCAGAAGAGTTGAGTTTCCAGAGTTGAAGTTCCAGTGTCTCCAGTTGAAGCCTCGAGATAGCTGACCAAGATTCACGCAAATTTAGGACTCCTCTTCAACCCAAGAACAATTATTTTGAAGAGCGACTTAGATCCAGACCACCGAAATAAGTTTTTTTTTCGACTTTCGTCCAAAGACACACCGAAAACCAATTTCTTAGAGAGCAAACAACTTGAAGCGTTAAAACTTGCCTAACGGAAAACGACGTGTCACAATCCACAGAACGGGTCGGGAGATAGATGCAGTCCTATGTATCGAACAACTAGACATAAAGTTTGTTACCTTTTTTTCTTTGATACTTTGAACTTTTTGAGTTTTCATTTTATTTTCTTTTATGCATATTTGTGTGTATCACCCCCGTTGAACTCAGTTTGCATTACGGCCCCAACCACTGTTTGATCTCGTCTGCCTAAGATCAATTCACAACGTGGGTACGCAGACTGGAAATCAATGCAGTTACCTTGGTAACCAGGCGTTGGAAGCGAGTTGGGAACGACGAGGCTGATATCAAATCTAACCAGATTCCGACCCGAATCACCAAAAGGTTAGAACGTCACATTTGGGTGCCGCGACCGATACCAAGCCAGTTGGTCGTCACAGGACGAGACAACACGACTGACGCAACAGGCGGACGTCACGTTTGGAGAAACGACACCTGAACGGAGCAGCGAGGAGCGAACAGCTGGCGCCGCGGCGAGGACGTCACAATTGGTGCTGTTTTGGGACGTCACAACTGGCGCTCTGGTAGATCAGGATAGAACGTCACAGTCGGCGCTGAGACCGGGGGGACGACGTCACATAGTGTACAAAGGGTAATATAACCGTTAGCCTGTGTATAAATATATCGGGTCTTAACGAGCCTAAACATCTGACGTGGTGCAGTTAAGGAAATTATTTTGCAAAATATGAAATTCAATGGATATTTTCCCTTCTACAGTAAGAGGATTTTGAGGTTTCTGCTGTTATTAAAACTGTTAATATTTTTGTTGAATATTTAAATTCTAATAATTATTAATGTGATGCAGGGTGCTGCTTTTTTGGGATGGTATTATTTTTATGAAAAAAAACAAATAGTAATAGAAAAAAAAGAGATAACTAACTGGTTAATGAATCTTACCTGGGATGGTATTAGCCAAATTAATCGAAAAGCAATTATAAAAATTAAAATAAACTTTTTTTCCTGTAATTACCTGTCCGTTTGCCCACGTTAAACTTGCAAAACTCTAACCAACTGTGTTTGTTTTTTGTTTGTTTTTTTGTTGTTGTTTTTTGTTTGTTTATTTAATCGGTATGATTGACAAAATGTAACAAATAATGCCACTAATTCAAAAAATATAACAAAATGGAAAATAAATTTAAATACAAATATTATATAATGAGCAAATAAGAAGAAATAATCAATTACAGCAGACCATAGTTGGCCAAATTCCTGGATCAAATTTGGCATAAATTTAAGCATTTTTTTGAAGGGTTTCCACTACGAAAATTCTGCCAGAAAAAACCGTCAAACTAAGATTTAAAACCAATAATATTTTAGTTCAAAGATTTAAATTAAGTTTTATTTTTCATCTTGTATAAAATGGTGACGTTATATATAAAATACATCTCACTGCATCCAAATAAAAATCTGTAAACGTTTTTATTTGAAGCCTTTATAGTTATTAATATATTTCAGAAGTAAAAGATTATGTTGCCGACGAACAATATTTTAAAATTCATGAAAAAAATTCACAAAATCGTTGTTAATGTATGAACAACTTTCTATTCGATGTCTTAAAAATTTATTAGGTGTTGATTATTCTAAAATATATGTTTTGGCCTAATTAATTCTGATGGAACAATCTAAATTGCAATTGATGGAACAAAAAATATATTCATATATATATATATATATCATAGATATATATATATATATATATATATTTATAGAATTCTTCTTATCTTATTTGCCCTCAGAAGAAATGATTTATAGAAGATATTTAATACACAAAGGTCAAAGATTGATATTGGAATATATATATATATATATATATATATATATATATATATATATATATATAGTGGATATTCAAACAAATTTTTCTATGAAATATAAATCTTTAAATAGATAAAAATATTTAAGTAAATTAATTTATTATATATAAACTGCATTCCTAAATTTTTTTTTATAACGGCCTGAATGTAAAAATATTATATGAATAATTTTTAAAATATTTCATTTATATAAATATATAAATATATAAAAAAAAATATAAAAATAAAAAAATCTTAAAATAATTGATTTTGTTTTTTTCATATTTTCTGTTATATATATATATATATATATATATATATATATATATATATATATAAAAATATATATATACATATATATATATATATATATATATATATTTATATATATTTTAAATATATCATATATATACTTATATATTATCATATATATGATGTATATATATATATATATATATATATATATATATATCCATATAATATATATATATATATATATATATATATATATATATATATATATATATATATATATATATATATATATATATATATATATATATATATATATTATATATATATATTATAGAAAAAAATAGTTATTTATAATTTTTTAAAAAAGAAAATATTTAATTTTTTTATTCATTTTTTAAAATCGTAAATATGAATCTCTGAAAAAAATGTAAATTTGAAATCTTTAAAGGAGAATTTATGTTACTTTGAAATGTTATATTAATTTTCATGAGCAATTGTAATATATAAAATCTTTCCTAAGAAATTGTATATTTTGAATACGCATTTCATTGTTTGTTTTAAATTTAAAAAAAAAATGTACTAGAATGTATTGAACACCGTCTGTTAGAAAAGGAGTACCATGACACAATTCACTCTGCCAGAAATTGGAAAAAGGGCATGCTCAACTGATTGACATTCAAAACTTCAAGCTCCAATATGAACATTTCAGATTTGTTTGAATATTTTAATTTGTTAAACATTCATCACTATTATAAAAAATTATTTGTTTTTCAACTTGTTAAATCTTTTGAGAAAAGATCTGTAAGTTTTTTATTTAATTCTATTCTACATTACATGTCAAAATAAATAATCAATCAATTTAATTCATTTATTCTAATTTGTGAATTGATTTTTTAGCCGAAATCTCAAAAAAAGTCTCTAAAAAATTTTTGGAAAGATCATAGAAAAAAATAAACAAAAGATCTCAATTTTTTTTGATATAAAAAATATATATTATATTGAGAATTTTCAATGAATCTGTGAAACAACCAGATTTTTTTAATAAAAAATTTTATTTATATATATAAATATTGATATATATTTATTTTTTTCAATAAAAATATATAATTGTTGGAAAAATACTGTCCGTAATGTGTATATTTTTCTTTTATCTTATCCATATCGTATATATATATATATATATATTTCATATTTTATATATATTTTTTTTTTGTTGAAAAGTATGCAAAAAAAGAAATAAAATATAAATATTGCCTTGAATTTATGTTTTGTTCTCATTAAAAGATAAAAAAAACGTTTGGACAATTTCGCAGACGAATGTTGAAAAAATTTATTTTGAACAAAAATATTTATTTCCATAATATTCTGTCCTATAGTCTCCGTACATTATAATGTTCCAATTATTATTTGTTTACGACAGGCAGTAGACATGTAAACGTCTGAATATCTATAAAAATGTAACATCTGGCAAAAGTAATGATATTAATTGCGTCTAAAAATTAATGTTCATCCTTACGCAAAAAGAAAAAATAACAAAACTATTTATTATATATATGGTAAGATTTTAAATATATTTCGAAAATGAAATTCGGCGAAATGTATTGTAAGTATATCAAATAATCTTTTCTATCCTACGATTCTCATGAATTTCATTAATTGATTTAAAAAATTGGTTTTTACTTGAATGGGATGGTTTATAAAAAAATAAATACATATTCGGAGCAAAAAACAAAAAATAAAAAATATTGTGATAAATATGGAACAACAAATATTCATCATGTAAATATTTATATAATTCCTTCAGTCAGATTGGGCAAAAAATATATATCTATCGATATATAAATATATATTCTGAACTGAACATTTTTTTTAATTTTTTTTTATTAAACAGGGTATTTTTTTCGTTCACTAATCATATCTATGGGATATCAATAATAGTTCTACAAGCAGAATTGTCCTAATTTTTTCAATAGAAATATTGTGGATAATGTTCCATTTGGTTCACCCCAACCCCGATTGGGTGTTCAATCCCTCGACCGGGCAATGTGTACTCAATGGAAAATCAAAACAAACAACAAATGGTCATAATTAAAAATTAAAACGATAATATATGTTTAAGGGTTCAAATATATATAATTCATTATATATATACACCTATATATAGCCATATATATATTATAAAAAATTTTGTTATAAAAGAATCCAATGATGAGAACAGTAGTCTGAATATAAAACAGTAATTAAAAAACAGGAGCATAATTCCGTGTATCGAATCTGAATTTTACAGACAAGAACATTTAATGCGAAAAAATAATATGGATATCATATTTTAAGAATTAACCAACGGACCAATATGTTTAGAAACGCATGAAGATCAAGAGCGAATATATTGATTGAATAATAATTAATAAGCAAAAGATTGTTTTAGATTTATCATATTAAACAAGCCATTGTGTTGTTGACTCTCAGTCATGTTCATTGATTAGAGATCTAATTCATAGTCTGTGGCATTTTGGGTGTTTTTCGAAATTCGTTTAAATGATATAGCATGGCAGTTTTCATCATAAACAAATCAAACATTTTACGCTTTTTATGTTCATTTTACATTCTTCTGTTTTAGGAAGATGAACGTTGCAGTTATTATATATATATATATATATATATGTTCATCTCTTGGGATATATATATATATTTATATAAATTATTGCCTCAATGTCTCCTTTAAGTCCCGATCAATGAACAACGAGATTGGAGAAAATCATGACAAAAATTCCGAAAATTGTCTCTGTCAATGGGATCCTCAAGTCACATATGTATATAAAAATCTTTTTCACCCATATATATCTGGGATCTCCTTGCATAAATGTTAAATTCAAAGACATTATATATATATATATATATATATATATATATATATATATATATATATAAAATATATATATATATATATATATATCTGTGTGTGCTCATATATATATACATCATATATATATATATATTTCCTGACGATCCATTTAGGTAAAAACTAGGTAGGTTTGTCTGGCTTACTAGGTGTATCTAGGTCTGCTCTACGGTTGTATTGAGCTCTTTTGTTAGTTAGTTGTTTACTCGTAACGGGTTTTTTACTTTGGGCTTCAGACCTGCATCTGTGCGATTTTTTGTCGGCAGAAGTTCATGTTTGTAGCTCTTTCTTTTTTTTAAACCTTTTTTTCCTCGAGATTGATTTGATTATTAGCAAATCAATTAAATAATATAGACAAGTTTTCTCTATTTATTTTAAGTAAGTTCCTTTCATATTGTCTGATAATCTTCATAACATTATCATTGAAAGACGAAAGGAAATCACCATATTGATACATGTTTAAATCCAATTTAAGCTTTCGGCTTACATAAGCCATTATCAAAGATGACAATTACATTTCAATATATCAAACAACACACGGACGAAACAATAATGATAGGTCGCGTGATCATGTGTGACGTCACGAGCTGCGACGAGATTTTCCTTCCGCGTCTTGTATACACGATTTTGTCTTTGCTTTGAAATTTGGCATGTAAAAAAAAACAGACTATGAAATATGAAAGGAACTTAATTAAAATAAATAGACAAAACTTGTCTATATTATTTAATGAAACATGCATTTTATATATATATATATATATATATATATATATATATATATATATATATATATGTGTGTGTGTGTGTGTGTGTGTGTGTGTGTGTGTGTGTGTGTGTGTGTATGTTTGTGTGTGTGTGTGTGTGTGTGTACGTGTGTGTGAATTTAATAATAAATATAGATACATTCAACTATATATGCATGCAATCACATATATAAATTTGCAAATAAATATTTTATTTAATTTTTGGTATTAACATTAGGGTTCTCGGCGTGAAAATACAGATTTATAAAATATATATTTTATAAAGTAAATATATATATATATATATATATATATATATATATATATATATATATATATATATATATATATATATATAATTGGTATATACGGAATGAATTCCAATAACCAACAATTACTATTCTTAAAAGAGTTCTCAATACAAAGTAGACCAGATATAATAAGGCACCGGGGTGTTGAAACAAAATGGCTATTTTTGTAGTGATTTTATAACATATTTTGTTATAAATTCTTTTTAAAAAAAAAAGTATATATATATATATATATATATATATATATATATATATATATATATATATATATATTTAATATAATACACAAATATATATATATATATATATATATATAGAACAATATAAAATATTAAAAAATAAAAATCTTCAGGCACACTGGGTTGTATATTAGTATTCCTTAGTATTTTTTAACATTTCATTTCATTTATATTCCTCGACTAGTTTCGGCCAACATGGCCATCATCAAAAGAAAAATAATTTTCGGCTTGCTGGTAGCAGTGAACTGCAGGAATGAATGACTTGATGGAGAAAATGAACTTTTGTCTGTAGTTTTCATTTGTTTTTTTTTGGGTCCTAAGGGAGTGAGTGAGTATGATTAGGATTAGGATTAGGAGGTCACAACTTAATGGTAAAGAGATGAATTAGAAAAGATACAACTCAATTCATAAAACGTTTGCCACGTGAGAGAAGATTATATTTTTTCAGGGGAGAATTGGTTGCAAGTGATTACCATTTGGATCCAGATACCACAGCCCACTTTGGAGCAGTCATTACGACCTGATATCACGTGATTAACCAGCAATGAATATGATCTATAAGCAGATCAAAAATTGATGAAAAACGTATTGAAATAAATAAATTCCAACATGCAAATTTTAGTTGCAAAATTATTTCCAAATTTACATATTTTGGGTGGAGATATTCCTTACGGAAGTGATATTAGCTACGGAAAATATTTGGGAAAATGATACTTAAGGAATGTTAATTGATTTCATGAATTAGAAGTTATAGAGAAATTAGTTTTGTGAAACTTCTTGGAGAGATAAGAAATGTAAAAGAGCTGAGCCTATTTGTATAGAAACAATTTGGCTTTGCAACATTTAAAGATTCAAAATCTCTTTGCTAAGAGAGATGTCTTTATGGAGGGATTCTTGTTGAGGAGGCAAGAATCTTCAAGCAGCGATCTTTCTTGAGTAATCATGAATTGCTAGGGGTTGATTTTTATTAAGGCTTCAAGAATTGTAAGCCGTGTTCAAGAAGTAAGAGGTAAGTTCTATTTGATATATTTAGACAAGAAGCTGATATTTATATTGAAGATGACGTTTACTGAAGAAAGGAGAGTTATTGAAATGATGATATTCATTCTGAAGATAATAATTACAGAAGAGAGAAGTTTTGAAGACGCGATCTTTATTTTGAAGGTGATATTTGCTGAAGAAGTGAGAATAGTTAAAGTGATATTTGCTGAAGAAGCGAGAATAGTTAAAGTGATATTTGCTGAGTCTATATTTATTTTGAAGATGATTTTTATGAAAGAAGTGTCAGTTGTTGACGAGGCGTTATTTATTTAGAATTTGATATTTGCTGAAGAATAGAGATTAGTTCAAGAAACGATAGATATTTTGAAGATTATATTTAATGAAAACGCGAGTGCTAATGAAGACGTAATATTAAATTTCAAAATGATATTTGTTGAGGAAGAGAGTATTTTTTAAGAGACGCTAATTATTTTGAAGATGAAGTTAGTTGAGGCCACACGGTTCCTTGAATAGTCGATATTTATATTAAAATCTTATTTGCGAAATAATCGAATGTTGTTGAAGCTGCGATAATTATTTTGAGGGCGATATTTTCTATTGATGCAAATGCTGCTGGAGCGACGATATTTTGCAGATAATATTTATTGAAGACACCAGCGTTGTTGAAGAGGCGATTTATATTTTAAAAATGATATTTGATGATGAAGAAGGTTTTGTTGAAGAGGCTATATTTACATTGAAGATGATATTTTCGGAAGATGTGAGAATCGTTGACAAGTCGATGTTTAGTTTGAAGGTTATATTTTCTGTTGATGCTAGTGTTGGTGGGGCGGTGATATTTATTTTGCAGATATATTGCCTAAAGGATTGAGAGCTGTTGAGTAGGCGAAGTTTATTTTGAATATGATATTTGCTATAGAAGAGAGAATTGTTGAAGAGACGTCATTTACCTTGAAGACTATATTTTCTGAAGAAGAGAGAATTGTTGAAATGGGGATATTTATTTTGAAGATGATATTTGCTAAAGACGCGAAAGTTGTTGAAGTGTTGGAATTTAATGTGAAGATGATATTTGCTGAAGTAGAGAGAGGTGTTCAAGAGGTTATATTTATTTTGAAGTTGATATTTGTTGAAGAAGCGAGAGTTGTTTATGAGGTGAAATTAATTTGGAAGCTGATATTTGCTGAAAAAGTTGCTGAATACGCAACGTTTACTTTGAAGATGATATTTGTTGAAGAGGCAATATTTATTTTGAATATGATATTTGCGTAATAGCCAACTCGGATTCTATACAAATTGAAAATTGCAAAGTAAAGCAATAAACCTGAAGATAAAATCACAAAATCACCAATCTGTCCTACGTCAAAATAAACATCTCTCGACTGTCCTCCGAAATACATGACTCACCAACAAATAAAATACTCCTGTTACACAAACCCAATTTTGAAGATATAAAGAGATTGGAAATTACGTCACCAATATACTCCAAAAACTTATCAAAACGCTGAACATGTATAAAATGTATTTTTATAGTAAAATTCAAAATATGAATTTTTATGCAAATATTACCCTTTAATAAAAATACATTTATAAAAAGAACGTATAAACATAAAAAAATACATTTAATATAAAATTTCCATCAATACATTTTTATTGTAAAATTGTGAAAAATACATTTTTATAATATAATTAAAATCAATAAATTTTAGTTAAAATTTCATGTTAAATGACCATAAATATATATTATAGCAAGATTGACGACATGGCATAAATTGTAACAAAAAAATTGAAGAAATTAAAAAAGATCAGTTTTCTTTTGATTTTGTGAGATTATTTCGTGAGAAAACTGCAGCGAAGTAATTATAATTTAATGAGGAAATGATGTCACCTTGTATTAATTATAAAGTTTGAAATTCCATATTCAGTCTTCGACATTAAATAACAATAACGAGTTGATATGCCAATAAAGAAAACCAACCAATCATCCATCCAACCAAACGATTTTACTAAAAGACTACGATAATCTATACTGATGAAGAACGAGCGATCCTGAATCCATAGTTGTTCAAATTTTAGATAAAAATGATCTTGAATAAAAAAAAAATCAATATTCTCTACAATGAGTGCTCAGATATTGTATTGAAGATAAACTTTTGCAAAACAGAAATTATGATCTTGAATTAAAACTTAATCATTGATGGAACCTACACTAAATCTATCATAAACATTAAGAATGTGAATAAATAGAAGTTAAGAATATCTCGTTGTATAAATCAGTTATAACAAAATTGGAGAAAATAATGAACATAGAAAATGCTGCACCAAATTTAGTTTCGTCCAACACCGGAAACTGCTACAAAAACCAACACCTGAAACTTTGAGCATGTTCTTAAATATTCTTGTCAGATCAAGACTTCTATATAGATTTCATTCATGGCAACAGATCATTTGGAAATATCAAAGCTGTCAGCTCTATATAACCACATTAATAATTATAAATGACTTTAAGCGAGTGAAAACTGTGAGTCTTGGCAAAGATAACACTTTATTGAACCTTGTGGACTGGCGGTACAGACTCACAAATAAACGTCCTATGTAACAGAAATGACACCACTCGATGACTTTTAATAATATCAATAATTGAAATTCATTAACACATGCAACTTGAAGTGAAGATAAGGACATAATCAAGATGTTGACATTCCACACTACTTAGGACTTAGGAAAATACTTTCATCAGTACTGTAAAGAGCGACAAAAGCTACTGGACTTGAGATAAATCCTGCAAGAATGATTTAAGATAAAGATTTTATGAATTTCAAACGAAAGCAGTACTGGCTACTCGGTCAGTACATGCCAATTTTTTTTCTTACATGGAATTAGCTAATATTACTATTACGCATGCGAGAGCGCACCCATACACATGCACACACACGCATACGCACACACACACACGAACATCAATAGGAAATATAGAGTGGACAAGCTTTTGACAGACACACATTTGGTCGACGGACATTTGGCTGACGGACATTTAGCAGATAGTCTTTTGGTGGAATGGACATTTGTCCCATGGACATTTCACCCAAAAAGTACAAGTAAAAATAGTAAGAAGCAATGCTTTAAGTATTTTGATCATTAAAAGCGAAATTGAAAGATCCTTCATATCGTAAAAGCTTAAGATTTTTGCTGTAGTAAAATGTGCTATATATATATATATATATATATATATATATATATATATAGGATAGATTTTAAAACAAGACTGTTAAAAAAAACTGAAAAAATATAAATTAATAAAGTAAATAAATATATGTAACACATTAGAATAAACAGTGTGACATACATGTACGTACGCCACTACAGTTTCGGCGAAATGTCAATTCGGTTAAATCTCTGTCGGTCAAATGTCCGTTTGGCCAAATGTCCGAGTACCGAAAAATAGGAAATCATGGCCATCGCCTGTGTAAATTAATTATCACCAAGTGCATCGCATAATTAGGGTTCCCTTACATACAGAGCAATGTATACAAATGGATCTTTGCATTTGTTAAACTTTCCTCCCATTTATAATTTATTTGCTTTCAACTTCTTAACGAAGAAAAATAATCAATAAGCATTTATTATCTTCTATTCTATGGTACGTCAATATTTACAATCGATAAATTTAATTCAGATATTCTAATATACAGTTTCTGTGATTTCATTCGCTCTTATTCAACCAGTCTAACGTATTTCGCCTTCCCTCATAGAATTTTATATCAAGAGCTAACCAATTTTTATTAATAAAGAGGGCATTTTATTTAGAATTGTCATGCAATTTGTGATTATGATATTGTAATAATGTATTATTTCGCCAGTCATTTGTTTTGTATTTATTTATTTTTTCTTTTTCACTAAAAAGAAGAAATAGTTTGATTAATATCCTGACCGGTTGTCTGTGTACATAATAATGTAACAATTATTGTTTCCTTCTTGATAATGCATTATTTCACCTTTATTTGAAATCCTTTTAAATTTTGTCGGTAGGAGTAAAACCAAGAACAAAATATAAAAGACATTTGTTAAGTGTTTATGTTTTCTTCTTATTAAAAAGTAGAAAATGTTTGGGTAATTTCGCAAACGAATATAGTAAATATTATTTATTTTGAATAAAAAGTATTTATTTCGATAATATCCTGTCCTATGGTCTCTGTAGATAATAATGTTACAATATAAATTGTTTACGACTGGCAGTGAACATGTAAAAATGATGGCAAAAGTGATGATATTAAATGTGTTTTAACATTAGTGATCAGCCTATATAAATGGCAGAGTGGAGACGCGAATATTTAGTGGGATTTCCTCCGTTTAAGAAAAAATTACTCATTTTCGACTTCTTAATTCTATGAAAAGAATTGTAAGTATTTCGAATAATCTTTTCTAAGTTATGCCTCCCAAGAATTTCAATAATCCATAGATTTATTAAGCAATTCGTTTGTTTTATCAGATGATTTTTAATTAACCGATCGATTATAACTCGTACGTTCGCCCTCGTATATCAATCGGAAATCAATATTTGATTAATAGACTGAACATTTCATGTTTAATGTTAAACGATTTCTAGAGAATTATTCGGAATATTAAATTTCTTTCGGTTCTATATGCAATTCATGTTTACTTCTAACTTAAATATGAATTTATTATGTTGTGTTTAAGTTTGTATATTTTCCTTCAGTCTATGAATCTCTTCGGTAAATTCTGCAGGCGGAATGTTGAAGAAAATAATTATGAAACATAAAGAAATAAAATATAAACATTTGCCATGTACCAATGTTTTATATAATTGTGGAATTTTCTAGTTTTATTAAATTTTAGTTTGTAGTTATCTAAGTGATCTTATATTTAAAGCTCAGCGTGGCCAAGTTAGAAATAACTTCTACCTCTCTGATACTTTTCTCGTAATAAATAATTTCCCATTAATAAATAATAGTCTAAAGGTCAGGCTGCGTTTAGACATTGAAAGTTTTCACCTTATTCACCTGCTGGAGAGACGTACGTATTTCGTCGAAGGTTTTCTAACCTAAACTCAAACCTTTCATTAAATCGATTGAACTCATTTATTCTGTTCATGGGTTTTGCTAATTCATTCAATCTTTCTAAGTCTGTTTATATCTTATTCTCCTCCTCCTCCTTATCGAGTATTTCATGTTTAACTTTAAGCAATTTCAAGACGAATTATTCTAAATATTAAATTATTTCCGGTTCTTTATGCAATTCCTGATTACTTCTAACTTAAATAAGAAAAGTTGCCTATTTATTGTGTTTTGTTTGAGTTTACATTTAGAGGTTGAAAGTTTTCATCCTATTCGCCTGATGAAGAGACGTACGTATTTAATTGAATGTTTTCTAAGCTAAACTCCTCAAACCTTTCAATAAATCTATTGAGTATATTTTTCTATTTATGGGTATTTCTAATTCATTCGATCTTTCTAAGTCTGTTTATATTTTTTCTCTCCTTCTTATCGAATGTGTCCAATTACTCAATAAGTAATTCTTATTAGATTATAAAAACAAAATTCATAATTGATTAAGTGGGGAATGTTGAAAATAATAATTATTTCATACAAAAAATATTTATTTCCATAATATCCTATCCGCTTGTCATTGCAAACAGCAACAGAACCATTAAGCATTGTTTACAACAAACATTACAGAAATAAACGATTAACTTTATGACAATTACATCTGCGTACCTTGGAGCAAATTCTGAAGTGAACACTATTTAATCTACCGGGGTAGACTGTTCTCGTTCCACTGCCCATATCTAGGAATATATCGTCTAGTTCTACAGCGAATTGTCCTACAAGGAAATAGCCTAGTGGATTAAATCTTTGGTTCATGTTGGAATAGTCATTTGGTGTTCAATCCCTGGACCGGGCAGAATATACTTGTATTAGTGGAAACAGGCGAGCAGTAAGCAATACTAAAAGTAAGAACTAGAAGATAAGTGTTCAATGCAGAAAACCATTTACACAGCTTAATATACACCTGAGGATGATCGGAATGCACAACGGTCGAAACGTTATGATAAAAACAAAAGTAAAAAGAACAGTAGTCTGAATATAAATAAATGATAACGGTTCATCCCAGAAATTAAAAAAAAGATACATATTTTCGTGTATCAATTCTGAATTTTACAGATACGAACATTTTAAAAAATGCATCGATTCCATAAATGAAGCATGTTTTAGGAACTGTCAATTTGCTATTTTCGCGGGAGAAAAGCGTAAATGTCATGAGAGAATATCTTGATTGAATAATAATTAATCAGAAAAAGATTTTCTTTACATTTCTCATATTAAGCAAGATGTTGTTGGCTCTTAGTCATGTTCATCACTTGGAGTTCCATGATGCTCTTAGAGATGTAATGAATTGTCTGTGGCACGATGAATGTTTTTCGAAATTCGTTTAAATGCCATAATATGGCAGGTTTCATAATAAACAAACCAAATATTTCACGTTGATAATACTTACTTAAATTCTTCTGTTTTAGACAAATGAAGGCTGCAGTTATAAGCATCCTAATCGTGTTGTTGATTATCAGTGAAGTTCATCTCATTGAGTACCATGGTAATTTAGAAGAATTACTACCTCTGCTGTGCACCAATAATTGTGAGACGAGATGTGAAAATGATAATGCGTGTGTTCAAAAATGCATTTGTCAGTGCAATACTCAAGAGGTAGGTATATATATATACTTTCAGTCATTCACTGGTATCGCCTTGTATATATATATATATATATATATATATATATATATATATATTTAATTTCAATAAAGGTGCAATTAATTTACAAATTCATGAATTATTCATACAAAAACAAATACAAAAGGTTAATGATTTAATTGGCGAGAAATCCATCGTCATGAACAATTCAAATAATATACAAAAAACCCGAACCTGTTTATGAATGAAAAAGATCCTTGTTTTTATAAATTTCTGTTGCATAAGAACAAAATCTATTCCATATCTGAGGATGTCTGTAAGAACAGACGAAAGCTTGTAAAAATAATAAGAACTTATGCAACAGAAATTTATAAAAACAAGGATCTTTTCATTCATAAAAAGGTTCGGGGTTTTTGTATATTATTTGAATTGTTCAACGATGGATTTCTCATTTTAAATCATTAACCTTTGTATTTGTTTTTTGTATGAATAATTCATGAATATATATATTTGTATATAACGATATATATTTTTATATATCTAAACTCAACATAAAAATTGTTACTACTACATACAAAACAATAATTACTAAACAAATCAGTAAGCTAAACATTGAGGAGTTTAATCCATCTCCTGTAATAATTGCCACGAGAAATACACGAGAAACCCCAAGAAATTTAAATAAAGAATTATATGAACACAGAAGGGACATTTTACAAAACAGTATGTCAAATGCTTTCGATGCCCACAGTAACTAGACTGACCAAAACTTTGGCGTCATAGTGAATTATTTTCTACTTTGATAAAAGTAGAAAATAATTCACTATGACGCAAATGTCGCAAGGCAATCAGCAGTAAATTTGCGCCCTGACACTTACGTCTTTTCAGCAATACTGGAAGATCTTCTAATGTCACAGTGTGAAATAATAACTTAGAAATCTAATGTAAAGGAAAAGAAAAAAGACTCTAAATGAATTCGACTGATAAAAAAAAACTACATTTCCCAGCACCCTTCAGTCGTTCGCATGTGCAGTCTTACCAACATAACAAATTTAGTCCGAAGAACTCCTGAAGGACAAAACCCGTCACAAGTAAACTCTTTCCAATTTATCATACAATTTCCCCATATATATATATATATATATATATATATATATATATATATATATATAAAATATAGGACCAATTCAACGTCTATGTGTATGATCGCTGGAAGATTTTTGACGTACAATATAAAATATTACCTGGGCATAGACGTTTTCACTGGTGAAAGGCTTACACAAGGTTAAGCCGATTTATCCATAAGTAAAACATATACATAAAGAGAGAGAAACCAGTCTGTACCATTGTGTTCTGTCAATCCGCAGTTGTTAAATCAGTATAAATCGTTTTATCCAATCAGTCATTTTTGGAGAGAGTGATGGTTAGGCAACCAATAAGATTAAAAACATCTGTGGACACGCAATCACGCTCATACACAAGCCTGTGCTCGCTCGCACGCACACACACACATACACAGACATATACACACACAAACTACACTATGAATTTGAAAGCAAACGGTATTCTTTGAAAGATGAAATTAAAATTGCTTGAGAATTAAAATCGTTTAAGATTCACCAGCCAATTTAACATTTTAATGAATACGAAAATTAACTGAAAGTTAAGATTTAAACCAAAATGTGTTCTTTCAATAACTTTGCTAATTTGCTAAACAAGTTGATATATTCGTTTGTGTAACCTTTTTATGAACCTATTCAGAAAAGTTTATTGAACGTTTTAGTATGCAAAGACTATAAACCAAGTAGAAAAGAAATTACTGAATTAAACAAATTCGAGATTATTCTCAATGATTCTTGGACAGGGGATTATATTTTTAAAAGGAAAATTGCTTGACATTTTGTGTCTTTTGAAATACACCGTAATTTAATTTAAATTCCGTAGATCGAAATGAATTTGAATTGATTCAATGGTCGTGAATAAAGACAGGAGCCGTGGGAGATGAACGAGGAAAATAAAAGAATAAATAACAAGAACATATCAAATAAACAAAATATCATAAGAATATCAGAGAAGAATGTTATAAATATTAGTGACACTATTTTTCGATATTATTAGAAAAATGGTAAACATCATGCTTGTTACACCAAATATATACATATTTTTCTTTTATAAAGTAATATAATAATCTTAGTTTTTAAACGGAATTTATTAGAGTATCAATCAATATCCCAAATTATTCATACCGTATTATAGGAAGAGTTTTTTTCTTTTTTTTTTTTTTTTGTAAATAGTCTAAGTCACTTTAATCAATTTATTGTAAACATTGTGTTAAGTCTAGTTAAGAGAAAAAAATAAGAATAAAAAGGAAATTATAAAAAGAGAAAGACCAAACAAATAAGATATAAGAAGTTAAAAGGGGAGGAGGAGAAAGAAAATATAAGACCAGCCAATATAATAAATCGTATTATATTTTATATATATATATATATATATATATATATATATATATATATATATATATATATATATATATATATATATATATATTGTTTGTTTTCTTCTCTTCTTCAAAAAAAACCCCTGTCTTGGCCGCATGTAGGAAGATCATTACAACCAAGCATACCTGATCTGTAACATCGAATAGCCCAAACGAAGTCTTGATTAGTTGCCGTTTACTTGAGGAACTCATATAAAGCAAGCCTTAGGAGCACCTCGAGGTGGTGTAATGGTTAGCAATCTTGTCTCGCTAGAACAATTACGAATGAGTAGTGAGTTCGATCCTCACTGTGTGCCCCTTACTTTCGGCCTTGTGCCACATCCAAGCTATGCTTGGAAAATCGCTATGAAGCAAGCGCTAAAGCTAGTAGCAAATTTTATTCTGGGTGCGGGCCGAATACGGATCATATTCGGTCGGGTCGCCCATCGAAGAAATCTGTTGTTTATTTAAACCCGAAACTTCTGGTGACATGGGAGCAACGACGCACCAACATTCGGCACTAAAAGGTACATTTTTCACAACAACTGAGTCAATTACACTATTTTTCAGGGTGAAATAATTACTGAAATATAAACTACAATTCCAAGCAAAAGATGTAAAACATTCACAAGCTTAATAGTTTTAAGAGTCTGGGTTTAAAATTCAACATATCTTTGCAAAATGCAATTATGTTATTCCTTGTTTTTATTATTGTCGAAATATTGAGGTCCGATGATGTCTTTAGAGAAAAGGTTCAAGTTTAAGTGCTTTTGTTTGTTGGCTATGAACGAATAAGATAAATGGCGAATTGTCTCTGTTGTGGAATTGTGAATGCAGATCACATGGTCTTTGCATTTGAATTGACAGAATACAGACGGAGTTATCAATGTTTAGAAATCCTGAATGTCATTTCCTGACTTTTGGGGCATAAAAACCATTCGGGTGACTTGCCGAAAGTTTTATTAATTTCTGAGATCTTGATTTTTATCATAAAATTTATGAAATCTTAGATATGTTCGGGTGAAATATTGTGCTTGGATTTATTAAAATAAATCTGAAATAAAAACACTAAAGAGTAGGCAGTTTCAAGATTCATATATGGCAAGGCACATAATCCTTGATTCTTATAACATATTCACATTCAAAGCGTTGCTATTTCATATAATCTAAAGGTGAATGTATGCGCCATAAAAGTATGGTGGTTGATTTAATTTTAATGAAGTTACCTGCTGAGATTTTTGTTAATTACCGTGATCTTGATTTTTATCATATAATTAATGAAATCGTAAATATATTCTGGTGAAATAATATACATGGATTTATTCAAAATAAATCTGAAATATATGAATAAATGATAGGTAATTTCAAGATTCATGTTTGGCAATGCACATAATCCTTGATTCTTATAACATATTTACGTTCAAAGCATTGAGCTAGCGTTTCATATATTCTATAGGTGAATGTATGCGACCAAAAATATGGCGGTTAATTTAATTTTAATGAATCAGAATTAATATTTGGATTATTATTTTTATTTTAAGGCGAACAGTGATTGCAGTTGATGAACATTTGGATCCAGCGACCATTTTGGGACAGTCCTGCAAGATGTCACGTGATTAACCCGAAATGAATGTCATGCATAATCAGACCGAATGTTGGTAAAAAAAAATTATTGAAATAAATACTTTCCTGCATGCATATTTTAGTTGTAAATCTTTTTCTGAATTGCCATATTGGGGGGTGGAGAATTTCTTTATGCATGTGAGATTGATTTAACAAATATGTTTTGAAAATGACACTTGAAAAATAATAATGATTTTTGTTGCATCTCGTGTTTTCAAGATAAAAGACGGAAATAAATAAAAATAAAAGGCAAACTCGTAGGTAACTAATAAAATAGGTGCTTTATTACACGAAGGTAATTAAACTTGGCAATTAAATCTAATGCTTATTTACAGGAGGATGTCCCACATGGTATTTGATCTCCGAGTTAACACTTTGCCCCCAATATTCAAGGCTTTTAGGTCCTCTTCCATTGCCTTCCTGCTGACAGCAATAAACTTCCGCTATCTTGACGTCGGCTGTCAACAGGGAGATATACCTTGAAGCCATGACAGAAGGCATAAGCAAAAGTTCATGGCCAAAGATGAAGACACTGTATTCTTCTCTCAGGTCCTTGCAATAGTCTGGCCCTTTGGAGGACTTTAATCGTCCATGCAGACGTTGATGGCTGAGTGGCTAATGGCTCTTTATCCTTGGGGCCTCTGATATAGGGAAGGGGTTCTCTCCCCAGTTTCAGTGACGAAGAATAAGTTCAGAGGACAAGAAAAAACAAACAGGAGTACAAAAATAACACAAAAAAACAATACGTGGATAAAAAGTAACACTCTATGGTTTACTACACGAAGGTACAACTAGTAATTGATCTAATTCTAACTCTGCACAACTCGGCTTATTTATATGAATGGACGATTCGATTCATTTATGTCCTATATGACAATTTTATAACTGCGAAGTTAGAGAGATATTAGGTTTGGGAGACTTACTGGAGAGAAAAAACGTTGATTTTTCTAATAGAGACTATTTGACTTACAAGACTTTTAAGTGTTGATGATCTCTTTCGTGTGGTTATTTAGAGAAGTGAAACGGATGGAAGTGAGAATTTTTGGTTAAGTTCAACGTTTGGGGCACGTAAGGTGGATAATCGAAATTTGTTATTGAAACGATAAATATATATTTAAGGTTGTTTTCTTGATTTATCATATATATATATATATATATATATATATATACATACATACATACATATATATATATACATATATATATATATATATATATATATATATATATATATATATATATATATATATATATATACATACATATATATATATATATATATATATATATATACATACATATATATATATATATATATATATATATATATATATATATATAGTTTATGAAAAACTAGGTAATCCGTATGGGTAAACCTAAGGAGGATAAAATCCAGAGAGCTAATTGTAAATCCAGCGCAAACAATTTAAGTAAAAACAGATCACTTTAGCGTTTTCTTGGTGTGGATTGAAGCGGCTTATTCGGGGAAGCAAACTTTGCCCAAAAAATAATAGATAATTTCTATTTGATATATTTAGACTTCTTAATTATTCAAGATTTGTTTTTGTAGATGAACATAAGAAGTGTGTAGAAGTGAATCGTGTGTAAATGAGAATTATTGCGTAAGCGTAAATGGTGGCGATTTGAAACATGGCGGTGACGTGTAATGAGAAGGGTCAATCTATTTGTAAACTTGAAGAGTAACAACCACGCATATATCACAGTTAAAAAGAAATTATTTCACAGTATAAGGTGCAATAATTAACCATAATAAGGTCTTAACAACTCAAAAGTATTTCTGGGAAATTAAGAACTGTGTATATCTAAAACAGAGAAAATATATAAATCTTTAGAAAGGCAAACAACTATACATATAATAATAAAATATAGAAAGCTATAGAAAGGCAGGCAGCTATACATATAATGATAAAATATAGAAAGCTATAGAAAGGCAGGCAGCTATACATATAATGATAAAATATAGAAAGCTATAGAAAGGCAGGCAGCTATACATATAATGATAAAATATAGAAAGCTATAGAAAGGCAGGCAGTTATACATATAATAATAAAATATAGAAAGCTATAGAAAGGCAGGAAACTATACATATATTAATAAAATATATAAAGCTTTACATAGGCAATCAACTATACAAGCTCAACCTAAAACGGCTCAATCAGCAAAATCATACACAAATATATTTTTTAATATTTGATGAACTCACAATTCAGAACGAAATAAAAATTGTATTTACGATCGAGAAGTTTAGACAATACATCTCCAACTTCTTCAAGTTATTCAAGTGCCAGGTCTATGGGAACCACAAGAACTGTAGAGGATATGTGGATAAAGGTTATAAATAGACCTCGATGATAAGGATAAGGATTGTACTCACGATACTAAACGCCCTAACTCTCAATAGAAGGATCCAGGATTATGTCGAAACAATAATCTATATATAAATAAGTGACAGAAATTATGGAGTTGAAGTATAGAAATATATATTTCCCAGAAGTAAGAAAAATAGTGCATTTTTATATGAAAGTTCACACGTATTTCAATGTAGCTCTGAAGGCAAATAAAACTATAAAAAATAACACAAGAGTCAAAAATAACGCTCGCATTGAGCAGCTGATGCAGATATAACCAAACGACTGGACAAAATTCTAAGATATCCTAGCAATGCCATAAAATGGCTGACAGCTGCTAAATAAATCGGAAGAACCTATTTCAACCCACAAATAATGACTCAAATCCTATTTACACAAAACTCAAAATAAATAAAACGCCATTAAACAAAAATCTTAAAGATCACTAATCCGGCTATCATATGTCAAGACTAATATCACCAGAACCTCCTTCACTTTTTCATGTCGTCAATCATTCTTTATTTTCTGAAACACAACCTTTGCAATTTCTGAGCGCTTTCCGAATTTCAGTGACACCTTTTCCGTCGTCTGTTACAACACTACACAAATAATTATATTTGTAGACCAGCTTCAGTGTGGTATAATCTATACGCGAACCAAATCTTTTGATGACGATCACGCATTATATCTTCTTACAATTTGTCATTTCATCTTGCTTTCCGTTAATATATTGCCAAAAATTATTTCAGTTTCCTTTGTGACGAAATTCGTGGTAAAATTTAACAAGTTTTTTGACGACATTCTCCGATCGTCCGTTTCTTACTGCATCTGTGATGACATCCAAGGTTGATTGTATTTGCATATACACCCAACTCGCTATGTGCATAGGCTTGTCTTCTTGGCCATGATCGCTTTCATCAAAAATGAAGACTTTTTTTTTTCAAGTCTCTCTTTTTGGGAAGTAGTAACTATACGATTTGTCACTTAAACGTACGGTCCTTCCTTCAACTTCGAGATTTGGACTGCTATCTTACTGACTTGCGGCCACAAAAAAGGAGTCGTATATTCACTGCTTGTCCCTTCGGTCACTTCTGATTCTTCACCCGTGGCCGATAGGCATCAACTAACTCACTGCTCACCTACCTACTTCTCTCACCGCTGGACTTTTTCTTCCCTGATTCTATGGATAATGGCTGGGGTCATATCTCCCCATACGGATGTGTTGAGACCGCCCCAAAACCGCATGCGCAGTCAAATCTTCAAAAGACTTCTTTTATGACTATTTAAAATCATTGGTAAAATGTTGTCTGCTAATTTAAAGGCGAACTGGAAATATGAATCTTGAAAAGCCGGCAATTCAGTTTCCTCAAGGATGGAGTGGAGACCGAAGATAGCTGAGTGGACTTAAAAGGAAAGAATTTATCTTTTTAGCTTCTAAAGATGTGTAAGAAATCATATTACACCCTCATGTCTCATTTGTGTATACGTTTTAATAGTGACCTGCATAATTAACCAAAAATTGACATTCAGTTAACGAATATAGAGAAATGTCAATACAGCACAGAAACCAGTATTTTTTATTCAAATTTAATATGACTTGAAGTAATATTTTATTATTAAGAATAGATTACCATAAATACGGAATCAAGCTTTCATAA
This sequence comes from Acanthosepion pharaonis, assembly GCA_903632075.3. Lineage (NCBI taxonomy): Eukaryota > Metazoa > Mollusca > Cephalopoda > Sepiida > Sepiidae > Acanthosepion > Acanthosepion pharaonis. The sequence goes on along the minus strand of CAHIKZ030001826.1, from coordinate 422,790 downwards.
TATTTCCTAATTATTCCGTTGCTATTGTCAGTGACCAGAGGAAAGTTTATGGATGCGAATAAATAGTTTTGTGTAAAATTAACATTATTTTCAACGTTAGCATGTTAATCAAATTTTTTTTTTGCTAATCAAATATTAATTATTTATTGATGATTAATTTGACTACATATTCGGCTAAATGTCCATTTGGTTAAATGTCCGTCGGCCAATTGTCCGAGTAGCATTTGAAGTGCATTTTGTTAATAAAATGCAAAGAGAAAACCTGGAGTATCAACTCCGGCAGAATCATTTAAATTAAATTATGACAAAAGGAATTAAGACGACAGTTATAATGAGGCTGTGTTAAACTGAGTGGTTAGCTTTAAATGCGTTTAAAGTAAGAGTAAAGTTAATTAGAGTTGACATTCAAAGAAAAAAGGCGCGAATATAAATACATTAAAATGAGAAGTTGATTTCTTTTGTTTCACGGCTGTAATAAAAAACATAAGATTATTCATGAATGGCAAGATTAGTAGGTTATACATTTGGCCGACATACATTTCATCAAAAAAGTACTTGTAAAAATAGTAACAAGCAATACTTTAAGTATTTTAATTAGCAGTATTATAAGCTAGAATAGGACTAATAATTATCACTGAATTTCATGTGATTAAATCACTAAATCTAAATTTAAAGTTTAGTTTTCTTATTTCAATATTTCTTTATGAAAATTAGTATTTTTAAAAATATTTGAGTGTATTTGGTTAAAAAGTAACACCTAATTATTTAAATTCGTATTTAACAGTAAGATAAAAGCTACTTCATCCCTTTAAGATAATGATCATGAAAAGAGAAATTGAAAGATCTTTCCAATCGTACAAGTTTAAGATTTTTGTTGTAGTAAAATGTGCTTTTTCTCAAAATTTGACTAAATGCAAAATATTCAGTTCTATTTTGTAAAATGGGCATTGTGGTTACGAGCTCTTATAAGATTAAATGATTATCTCAAAATATATAAGCACAAATTGTTTTTGGTTCATTTATTTGCCGACCAATTAAACCGGTTGTAATTGTAAATTGTAAGAAATTTAGCTTAGAATAGAAAATATTACGTACTTACGAGAATTAAGTTGAAAGCAATTAATTTCTTATAAATGTGCGGAAGTTTGACTAAAAGCAAGATCTTCAGGTCTACACTTTGTTCTTTATGTAGAGCGAGTAATGATTCTTGAAGGCACAGATATTAGAAATTTACAGACAAAACAATATTACGTAAATTCCAGAGTACTAGAAGAATCGCTACCTGAACATTTATAGAATTGGCATTATGATTTTAAATGAAGGTGAAATGTCTCTCTCAGAATGCAGGACTGCATTCCTTTTCACTTAATTCATGTGACAAGAACATTATTCTTTTGACATCATCATGTTCTGTCAGTGATGGATTCCCCAGGCTTTCTTACTTCATAATGCGTCCCAGATATTTTATCTTTCGTTTTCTCAATATTAGTTTCCTTTATTGATCATATTTCTGTTTTAAAAACTCCTAGTTGGTCACATGTTCTTTTAACGGTTTTCTTAGCATTCGTCGATAGACACATTTATTCATCTCTTCAGGCATCTTCTTCATATCTAAAGAAATTAAACAAATTTGCTCTCATAGACGCGATTATATGTTAGTTCACAGTAATTCTTGTTTTACATATTTCAATGTCATCAAGCATTCTTTACATTTTGGAAGACAACCCTTGTAATTTCTGAGCACTTTCCGAATTCCAGTGATACATTTCCCGTCCGTTACGGCACTATACAAATAGTTATATTTGTAGACCAGCTTCAGTTTGGTATAACCTATACGCGACCCAAATCTTTTGATGACGATCAAGCATTATATCTTCTTACAATTAGTCATTTAATCTTGCTTTCCGTTAATTGCCAAAAATTATTTCAGTTTCCTTTAAAACGAAATTCGTGTTAAATTTTGAAAATTTTTTGTATCCATTACGTTCTGTGAGTGATAGATTCTCCAGGCCTTCTTTCCTCATCATGTATCCCAGATATTTAATCGACGACTTTCTTATTGTAAGTTTCATTTATTGTTCATATTTGTTTTAAAAATCTAAATCCTAACATTTTCTGTTAAAGTTTTCTTAGCATTCGTCAGTAAACACGCGTCTGCATATTTTGAGGTTCTTCTTCATATATAAAGTAATTTCTTTTTAAATGAAAGATGTCCCACTAATTGTAAAGATTCGCGTTTCCACTTTTCCATTGATACAGCCTGATCACTAATGTTTAAAAACATTTAATATCATCACTTTTGCCAGATGTTACATTTTACATAAATTCAATCCTTTAAATCTCTACTGCCAGTCGTAAAGAATTAATTCTTGTAAAATTATTATCTACAGAGACCAAAGGATAGGATATTATGGAAATAAATATTTTTGTTCAAAATAAATAATATTTTCTATATTCGTTTGCGAAATTACCCAAACACTATCTACTCTTTAATGAGAACAAAACATAAACAATATACAAATGTCTCTTATATTTTGTTCTTGCTTTTACTTCTACTGATAAAAGTTAAAAAGAATTGAAAAAAAGTGAATTAATGCATTATGAATAAGGAAACACTTAATGATTTTTACATTACTCGCTTAAAGCCATTTATAATTATTAATGTGGTTATATAGAGCTGACAGCTTTGATATTTCCAAATGATCTGTTGCCATGAATGAAATCTATATAGAAGTCTTGATCTGACAAGAATATTTAAGAACATGCTCAAAGTTTCAGGTGTTGGTTTTTGTAGCAGTTTCCGGTGTTGGACGAAACTAATTCTGCGCAGCATTTTCTATATTCATTATTTTCTCCAATTTTCTTACAACTGATCTATACAACGAGATATTCTTAACTGCTATTTATTCACATTCTTAATGTTTATGATTTAGTGTAGGTTCCATCAATGATTATGTTTTAATTCAAGATCATAATTTCTGTTTTGCAAATGTTTATCTTCAATCCAATATCTGAGCACTCATTGTAGAGAATCTTGTTTTTGTTTTCAAGGTCATTCTTATCCCAAATTTGAACAACTATGGATTCAGGATCGCTCGTTCTTCATCAGTATAGATCATCGTAGTCTTTTGGTAGAATCTTTTGGTTAGGTGGATGGTTTACTTTATTGGCCTCTCAATCTCCAAAATAAATATCGCCTCCTCAAAACCTCTCACATCTTCTGCAAATATAATCTTCAAATAAATATCATGACATCAACCATTCTTGGTTCTTCAGCAAATATCATCATCACAATAAATATCGCCTGATCGATAACTCTGGCATTTTCAGCAAATATCATCAATAAGTAATACTCGCCTCTTCAACAACTCTCGCTTGTTCAACAAATACCATCTTCAAAATAAATATCAACCATTCTCGCTTCTTCAGTAAATATTATCTTCAAAATAAATATCGCCTGTTCGATAACTCTCGTCTAAATATGGCAAATTGAATTTGACTCTTACTTGTTTGACAAGGCTTTTTTCCTGAATATGCCGCACAAATCTCCACCAATAAACCATGGTTCTCTTACAGTTCTCCGCGCCTTAACAAAAATCAACTCCTAAGAAATCAAGATTACAGTTTGACCATTCTTGCACCCCTCAACTAAAACCACTCCCTAAAGAAAACTTACGCACCGTAAGCCTTTTTCTTTAGCAGAAATTCTTACTTACATATACATTTCCCTTCTCGAAATAACCATTAGCACAGAGATCTTGAATTTTTTAAATGTTTCATCAGCCAAATGGTTTCTTATTAAATAGCCTCAACTCATTCACACGTTACGTTTCTTCAACAAATTTCACAAAACTAATTTCTCTGTAACTTCTAATTCGTAAAATCAATTATCATTTTTCAAGTATCATTTTCAAAATTTTTTCCGTAGCCAATCTCTCTTCCATAAGGAATATCTCCACCCAAAATATGTAAATTCGGAAATAATTTTACAACTAAAATTTTCAAGAATGTATTTATTTCAATAAGTTTTTCATCATTTTTTTTATCTGATTACACATCATATTCATTGTGGAGTAACCACGTGATATCCGGCCGTACTGATTGGATCCAAATGTTAATCATTTTCAACCACAGCTTCTCTGAAAAATATGCAAAATATTGATTCTTATTCATTAAACGTAAATTAACCGCCATATGTTTGGCCGTATACATTCAACTATAGAATATGAGAAATGCTAGCTCAATGCTTTGAACATGAATATGTTATATGAATCAAGGATTATGTGCATTACCACACATGAATCTTAAAATTACCTAGCATTTATGCACTTATTTAAGATTTATTTTTAATAAATCCATGTATATTATTTCACCAGAATATATTTACGATTTCATAAATTGTATGATAAAAATCAAGATCACGGTAATTAAGAAAAATCCCAGCAGGTAACTTCATTAAAAGTAAATCAACCGCCATACTTTTATGGTGCATACATTTACCTTTAGATTATATGAAATGCGAGCTCAACGCTTTGAATGTGAATATGTTATAAGAATCAAGGATTATGTGCCTTGCCATACATGAATCTTGAAACTGCCTACTCTTTAGTGCATTTATTTCAAATTTATTTTTAATAAATCCAAGCACAATATTTCACCCAAATATGTCTAAGATTTCATAAATTTTATGATAAAAATCAAGCTCTCAGAAATTAATAAAACTTTCGGCAAGTCACGCGAATGTTTTTTATGCCCCAAAAGTCAGGAAATGACATTCAGGATTTCTAAACATTGATAATTCCGTCTGTGTTCTGTCAATCCAAATGCAAAGACCATGTGATCTGCATTCACAATTCCACAACAGAGACAATTCGCCATTTATCTTATTCGTTCATAGGCAACAAACGAAAACAATTAAACTTGAACCTTTTTTCTAAAGACATCATCGGACCTCAATATTTCGACAATAAATAAAACAAAGAGTAACATAATTGCATTCTGTAAAAATAGGTTGAATTTAAAACCCAGACTCTTAAAACTATTAAGGTTGCGAATGTTTTACATTTTGTGCTTCAAATTGTAGTTTATATTTCATTAATTATTTCAGTTTGAAAAATATATTAATTTGCTCAATATGTTACTTTATAAAAGAAAAATTGTCACGAGTAAAATATATTTTGTTTAACAAGCATGATGTTTCTAATCTTTCTAATAATATCGAAAAATAGTGTCACTAATATTTGTAAATTTCTTCTCTGATATTCTAAAAATATCTTCTTGATTTGTTTGTTAAAATAAGTTCCTGTTATTTGTTTATATTTATTTATGTCTTTCTCTTTTAAGTCTCACGTCTCATGTCTTTATTCACAGCCATTAAATCTATTCAAGTTCATTTCGATGGACGGAATTTAAAATAATTTATGGTAATATAAAATACTCAAAATGTCTAGTATGTCTTATTTAAAAAATATAATCCTATGTCCAAGAATCATCGAATTTGTTTAATTCAGCATTTTTTTATAGTTTTGTTTTATCTCCACCCACTGAAAAGTTAAATAAACTTTGCTGAATGAGTTCATAAAAGATTACACGAACGAATATGTTTAACTTGTGCAACAATGAGTAAAGTTTTTGAAAGAATACATTTTGGTTTAATATTCATGGCTTCAAATCTTAACTTTCGTGCACCTGTCTGTGTGTCTATGTGCGTGTACGTGCGTGTTCACGCAATTCGACCATTAAGGTATCGGGAAATATATAAGAGATTTGTTAGAGAAACGACACGCATGCGCATATATATATATATATATATATATATATATATATATATATATATGTGTGTGTGTGTGTGTGTGTGTGTGTGTATCTGCATAAATGTTATTGTATCTTAAGTCAGTATCATTTCAAATGACTCAAAATGTCTAGTATGTTTCATTGCAAAAGTTTCATTTCAATCTAATTTCGGTTGGATCACTATTCGAGGAATCACCTAAAATAAAATAATCACGAATTGCTTTAATTCGTTACATTTTATAGTTTGTTTTAACTTCATATCCTAAAGTGTTGCCGAATGACTTCATAAGAATTACACAAAGAAATATATTAACCCGACTAGCAAATGGGAAAAGTGATTTCAGCCTCCAGAAAATCCAGTCCGTTATGGCTAGAAGGAAATTCTCCTAAAAGCATGACTGAAACAAAAACGATTCTAGATACATTATCAAGACTCTTAAAGGATTTAAATTCTCAAACAATTTTAATTTCCTCTGTCAAAGAATACTGTTTGCTTTTAAATTCATGGATTCTAATGTTGTCTTTGAATTCATTTTTGTATTCATCATAATCCTAAACGAGATTAAAGTCATCTAGCTGAAACATATTTACAAGTAAAAGAAGATCTAGTGAAGTTTCTGTGTGTGTTCGTCATTGTGTGTTGACAAATGTGTTATTCTTAATATTATTGAATGTCGAGCCACATCTCAGCCCCCGAAATGACTGGTGTGTCGGGGGCAGTGCAGATTAACATGACACTGACAGATTTCTCTTTTTGTCTAAATATTTTCTTAAAGAAGAGTCTGTTTAAATTGTACATTGTCTTACTCAACTTAGAAATTTCCATGCACAGGATATATTTCATATCTTATGACAAAATTCCTCCAACACTACCTTACAAAGATCATTCATTTCAACACAGATTTGGTCTTTACACACACACACACACACACACACACACACATATATATATATATATATATATATATATATATATATATATAAGATAATCCTAAGAAGCCAGGCAAACCTACATAGGTTTCAACTCAACAGATCTTCAGGGTACTGAGCAGGCAGTACCCTGAAGATCCGTTTAGGTGAAAAATTGGCAGGTTTGCCTGGCTCCTTGGAATTATCTTAGGTTTGCTCTACTTAGTGTATTGAGCACTTTACCTAGTTGTCTTTACACGTTTTTTTATTATTATTATTATTATTTGGACTTGGAGCTTAAACACTGGACGATTGTTTTCGCCTTGTTTCAATGTTCTTGGTTCTTTCTTTTTTTTTATTAGGCATTTTTCCTCAGGTAACGATTTGTTCTACTGCAAGTTTAGCTCTCGAAGTTTTTTTCCAAACGACTACCACCATTCATATATATATATATATATATATATATATATATATATATATATATATATATATATATATATATATATATATATATATATATATATATATATATACACACACAAACATGTATATATATATATATATATATATATATATATATATCTGTGTGTGTGTGTGTGTGTGTCTACAGCCAGTTACATCAGGGCTACAGGAATGTAGAACGACCATGGCTAAGATAAAAGACAAGCTGAAGAGCAACTTGTCAGCTGTCAATATACCTCATAACACTCTCGAGCGCTTAGCCTTGGAGTGGGTAGAACGGAGATCAACGTGTTTTAGTGGACTCAGCAGTTTTCAATCTGCTTGTCTGAATCATCTTCAAGAAGCAAGAGTAAGATCTAAAAGGTCAGCCAATCTAACAATGATCTCATCTCACCATCCTCACTCTTGCTCCATATATGGCCTCCTTCGTAAATCACTAGCGGGTCTTAAGTACCACTTAAGATTATCGCACAAAATTTCATGAATCAATCCTTATATTAATCCTGTCAGATCCTCATACGTCGAAACAGACAGGAGAATCCATAATAATAATAATAATAATAATTATTATTATTATTATTATTATTATTATTATATATTCAACATATCTTCATTGAATAATCTAAAGATATTATGTCTATTTATCTTTATTTTAATCCTCCCAAGTTCAAGAATCAATTTTTTAGAGTCTATACAAAATTTATCAAGAGAAAGCTCTAATTATCCACATTACTTTTATTTATACATGTACTTTCATTATCATCAAAGATCAATTTCAGTGGTTGAATTTCTAAGACAAATATTAATGTAAATTTTGTATATGCTTGCTTGAACGCTGTAAAATTCGAAAAATTTAAGCACTCTGTGAGTGATGTAACTGAACTACATAATTCTTATTAGAATTATAGTTACGTGTTTTTGCATGTATATTATTATTTTTAGATTTCAATAATTATAATTTAGATATTTTTAAAAACTTTGCTGTAATAAATATTTTAGAAATTTGTTGCTACATTGATAATTCACTTTGTATGGCTTGACTGTAATTTTTATATAAAGATCTTTCAGAATTTGAAGTTTATGTTTATTATCTTCATGGTGGAATATAGTTGTCTTGTCAATCAATATCTGTCTAAATCATAAATGTGGACAGGAATGTTCCTTTAAATGTTAAGAGATTGATTTATAATAATTCAGTGGAAATTTAAGTCTCCTTGACATAGTCACCGTAATGAAACCTACCTGCCACTGGCAAACGGATAGGATATTATGGAAATAAATATTTTTTGTATGAAATAATTATTATTTTCAACATTCCCCACTTAATCTATTATGAATTTTGTTTTTTTTTTTATAATCTAATAAGAATTACTTATTGAGTAATTTGATAAATTCGATAAGGAGGAGAGAATAAGATATAAACAAACTTAGAAAGATCGAATGAATTAGAAATACCCCTATATAGAAAAATGAATTCAATCGATTTATTGAAAGGTATGAGGAGTTTAGCTAAGAAAACATTCAATTAAATACGTACGTCTTTTCATCAGGTGAATAGGATGAAGACTTTCAATATCTAAATGCAGCCTGACCTTTTTACTATTATTTATTACTGGGAAATTATTTATTACGTGAAAAGTATCAGAGACGTTGAGGTTGTTTATATTTTATGAGTATCAGAGACGTTGAGGTTATTTATACTTTATGATAACGTTGATTAATCTGTGAAAAAAAGAAACCTCTTCTTTCTAAAACACCTTTTTTGTATCTGTCTATATGAGGTATTATGTACATTATTTACAATATTCGGACTATCGTCCTCATCTTTTCGCCATATTTATTACAAAGTTTCGGCCATTGTACGCTTCAGCCTTCGTCAGGTGGTTGCAACGTCGAACTGAACCTTCTATTTCGCTCACTGGGGTAGACTGTTCTAGTCCGACGTGCCATGTTTAATTGGTGTCACTTATCAGTTATCTCCTGCTTAATTCTCCTCTCCAAGTTCTCCACTGCCTCAACTGGGTATTGAACTCACACACTTTGGGTCCTGTCACTGGATATAACCTTTATCCACTGTGCCATATGTCTTCGAGTCTATAAAGAGTAAATAATGTAAATAGTGTACACCTTTTTCTACTAACAATCTAATAAAATCTAATAAAACGAGAAGACTCCACAATTATATAAAAAATTGAAAAACGGCAAATGTTTATATTTTATTTCTTTATATTTCATAAGTATTTTTCTTCAACATTCCGCCTGAAAAATTTATCGAAGAGATCCATAGACTGAAAGAAAATATACAAACTTAAACACAACACAATTAATAGACGACTTTTCTTATTTAACTTAGAAGTCTACAAGAACTGCGTAAGAAAACCGTAAATGATTTTATATTCATAATAATTCTTTTCAAAATTGCTTAAAATTAAAAATATTGTTTTCGGTTTATTAATCAAATATTGATTACTGATTATATAGAACGGATAAAGTATAAAAGTCTAATTAAAAACCGTCGGGTAAAACAAACGAATAGCTTAAATGTATTGATTATTGAAATTCATGAGAAACGTAGCATCGAAAATATTATTTATTATAATATTATTATTATATTAATTTTTAGACGCACTTAATATCATTTTTGCCAGATGTTACATTTTGCATAATTTCAACCGTTAACATGTCTACTACATGTCGTAAACAATTAATAATTGTAACATTATTATTTAGACAGACAGAAGGACAGGATATTATGAAAATAAATATTTTAGTCAAAATAAATATTTTAAACATTCATTTGCGAAAATTATCCAAATACTTTCTTCCCTTTAATAAATAATACAAATCAATACAAATCGAATGTTTGCTATTCTGTTTTCGCTTTTTGTTGTCCCGACAAAAGTTAAAAGAAATTGAAAAGATAACGTGAAATAAAGCATTATTAAAAAGGAAAATAATTAATAATTGTTACATAATTATGTACACTGACAACCGATCAGGATATTATCCAAACTATTTTTAAAAGAAAAACAAAACTTAAATACAAACAAATTTCTGATTTAATATATTATCACAACATCATAATCACAAATTCGCTGACGATTTTTAATAAAATGTCCTCATTATTAATCAATAATTGATTAAAGAGTCAAGGCAAAATAAGTTAGAGACTGATTGGGACATATCGAATGAATTAATAGTCTGACAACTGAAAAAATTGAATTAAATCAAATGATTAGAAATTATTGTGAGATTTAGCTTAGAATAGAAGATATTAAATTATTTCAAATCTTTCTTTTTTATTAGGACGATGAAAGCAATTAATCTCTTATAATACTGAGGAAAGTTAACCAACTGCAAGGATTTCATATTTATACATTGTTCTGTATGTAAAAGGAGCGCGAAATTACCTAAACAATTTCTACCCATTAATAAATACAAAACATAAACACTAAACAAATGCCTGCTATATTTTATTATTGCTTTTACTTCCGATTTCTTGTGTATTTTTTGTTTGGCAGCTTTAATAATTCTATGTTCTTATGTGGCACCTCGGAAAGTCTACAAAGGTTACATGTAAACCCATGCTTTCTTCTCGACTCTTATAATATTATCTCGAATAATAAATTTCAAGAATTCGTAGTCCTAATAAATGAAGGATCTAATTTTTAATTATCATTAAAATACTAGACACAGGAATGTTCACAGCCTGATTTGTTATTAGCTTAAATTTGATCTGAAAGTTTCCTTGTATAATGCTTGGTGTAAATAATATTGCTCACATTATTACATGCATTAACAAAAAAGATATTATGATAATATTTTATTTGAAAATAAATGCTATTTTCAAAATTTATCTACGTAATTAACCAGAAACATTTATCCATTAAATGAATATATAGAAAGTTAAATAGAACACAACAAAAGCAAAAGTTATATGAAACTAGCAACATAGCCTGGCGTTGCCCGTGCTTGCTTCAAAAATTGTACGACTCATACATCAATCGCTATCACTTGACTTAAAATATTTTTACCCTCCCTTGCCTTTAAAGGAGTGCCCTTAGCCGTGCTGATTTTGCTACATGCCTTACTTCTTGCCTATCTCACACCGCAAATTTTTTCTAAGCTCTATACTAAACATTAAATCTATTACGAAAAAAGGACCAAAAGAAAATGAACACAAAACGATCAACTTTAAAAAAGGACTCGTAACTGAAAAAAACATATGAAAAAAGAATGTTAACAACAAATACTTTTTCACACCCAACCCAATTCTGCGGAATCAGAATCAACGTTGAGTTTAAGCAAGCAAATGAGCCAAATAGAGTAAAGTGCCATGCAGATTTAAATTTTTCCCACTTGTGACGAATACAGCAATCGATTTTTTTGGCATGCTAATTAACATTAGTGTCAGTCAGCTCTCACGCTGGCCAATAGAATCTTCCTGCCTATTTGTGGCAGCCAGCTATAAGCTCTCACTCTGGCCAGTACAAAATGGTCGCAAACTACATGAAAACTGCTGTAGAAGCATGAAAAAATCGATTATTTCCACTATCGATGGGAGTTAGGAAATGCAAAGTCGGTCTTAGCCTTCCCGCTAGCTTAGAGCATGTGCATGTAAATTTTGGTGCAAATCAAAAATTGTGGCCGTGCATTCGTTACACACACACACACACACACACACACACACACACATCCTGTCTTTTATAGATAGAGATGAATAAAGAACTAATGTAATATTAAGAATAAAATTTAACAAATTTGGTCAAATACTTTATTAAAATTTCTTGATTTGTGTGTCGCCTCGGAATCTGAGCCAATCGTTTGATCCTAATTGCAACGACTGCTCAAATATTGCTCTATATTTTTCTGTTTCATACTTATTATTGCTGATAAATGGATTCGCGTTCAGAACTACATTGGAATATGTATTGCTTTTCATATATGAATCGACTGATTTTTCTTGATTCTATGAACAATATATCTTTACTATACTTCAACAGCATGATTCTGTCTCGCTTTTTTAAATACAGCAACATTTCGAAAAGACTGGATGCTACTCACGAGAGAAGAGCATTTAGTATGATGAAAACTTTCTTCCTCCTTATGATCTGGGTCTTTTTAAATAACTTTTCATCATACTGGATGCCCTTGTAACCCGACAAAAAAAAAAAAAAAAAAAAGTTACAATATATGCGTATGTTAGAATTTTTTGATCACCCTCTATTTATGTTTATCCTTCGATAGTTCCGTGACCCTTGCTTTTCTAAGTCTGCATTTATTTTCTCTGCTGTAGCCAGGGAATGCTCTGTAATTTCTAAGAACTCTTTTAAGATGTTAAATCTTTCGGGCGGATAAGCTTTACACTTTCAATGGTGGAAAGATTTAATTGTAAGAGGGTGCAGAATCTCAGCTCAAAACTCATTTCAACTCGGAACTAATTACAACTTGGATCTATTTAATAAAAGTTACAGAAAAAGATGAATTCTGAATTATCTTATCTACTAAGGATTTTTAATGCATTTTTTATTTTTTGCATTTTGCTTAGGAATTCACGGAAATTGATAACTTTGATTTTAAATCGAGTTGAAATTAATTCCGAGTTGAAATTAGTTCTAAGTTGAAATTACTTCTGTCACTCATTTTATGTATGTTATCTGCAGGTTTCTTATTGTTTACGTTTACAAATAGATTGCCACTTCTTTTATTTCACTGTTCGAGAATTTTCCTTGAGATAATTATTTTTCTATTATAAATAGAGAAAGGTTGTCCCGGAGGGTTTCCTCCAGAGATTCAATTATGATGGATCTAGGGAACACACTTTCGTTTTTTTGGTTTTTTTTTTTTTTTTTTTTTTTTTTATCTGTATCAAAGTCAGAGAGATTCCGTTTCGGTTTTTGATTCAGCTTTTAAAACCCTGCAATTTTGCTTCCTTACCTACCAAAAACTGTTGCCTTAATATGAAATATTAGCCAACATTACTATTTCTTTTCGATTTGATACTTTTTAGTACTTTTACAATAATGAAAATTTGAGAGTTAAATGGTTAATTGATCTTTTTGTAAGATATTTTGTTGGGCTTAATTAGAGAAGTACTTGGTTCGCACATAAACAGCCGATTGTTTGGAACGGGTTTCTCTGACCGCACATCTCGCCCAAATAATGACTAAAGAGGAGAGTTTGAATGTCACATGGCCATTTGTATATACGTGTCATGGACTGCTCAGCCACCAGGTTTCTGCATTCAGCCATTACAGTTTGCCAACCACAGCAAAGCAGGTGAATTATGACCTTATTAGGTGCTTCCTTATTTCAATCTTCTGTGATAAATAAAGGATTTTGGTAGAATGGTGGCAACTGCTCTTTATCTTTCTTAGTTTTGACTTTGTGAAGACCGCCTGGTCAAACGTTATATGCGAATGAGATTATAGAAACACGAGACAATTACTTATGATCGTCAGGCTTCTGCCTATTCGAAGGAATTCAACTTTGTAGACGGTGTTGATCCAATAAACACTAAATATATTGTTTTTTGTGATTCGATTGGCGTTCATGATTCAGTAGCTAATTTCAAGTTCCATTTCATTTACATTCGAACTAATATCTTCATCTTTGTTGTTGTTATCCCATTTTGGTTTTGAAATATTTTAATTATTTTTCATGGATCCATCTGAACATCAGAGAATTTAAGCACACACACACACACTCTGAGGAACACATATAAACAAAAGAAAGTTATTTGGCGGTATATATGCAAAATGCATTTTAGTCTAAAACATGCTATTAGTATTTAGTGGAATTGAGCGTTTATTGGTCAAAGCAACACAGTAATATAAACCACTTCATTTTATAATATTAAATATCTATAAAACTATGTTTATTTAGAGCACGACTTCTTTAATCAGACACTCCGTGGCTCGGAAACTTCCAGGGTCACTCACTTTTTTTAATCAACCGCCATTAGTTCGTTGAGTGCCTACGTGGTCATCGCCTCACGTTGATTACAGCTTTCCGCTGCAGGTAACAGCAGTAAAGTGTTTTGTGATATGTTCTTTCTTATTTCTTATATATAGCTGCAAAAAATGTATTGTAAATATATATCATTTTTCGTTTTTAGTCTTTCTTTAGGATTATTTTATTTTATGAAACAATAAAGCCATGTTTGGAAGTATTAATTATTATTTTATTTCCTGTTTTAATCTTTATTCTACCTTTGATAGAACATCAATATATATATATATATATATATATATATATATATATATATATATATATATATATATATATATATATATATATGCAATGAGTTGGCAAGACTAATTTTAAATAAGATTTCTGTCATCCGGCATACCCGTGGTCCGACAATGTCCTAGTTCTAAAATGCCGGATCAAGGAGGTCAGACTGCATTTATTTATTACAAACAGGATAATTAAAGGAAAAAATATTTAGCAAATGGAGTGGCTAATTAAAGATGTACTGTTTCTGACTTGTTATATATCAACAATCTAATTGAAAAGCCATTCGTCTATATTTCTGAGTTGAGGTATTATGTACACTATTTACATTATTCGGACTATTGTCCTCAATTTTTGTTGCCATATTTATTACAATGTTTCCACCGTTGTACGCTCCGGCCTTCTTCAGGTGGTTGGAATGTTGAATTGAACCTTTTATTTAGCTTACTGGAGTAGACTGTTCTAGTTCCACGTGCCATGTCTAATGGATGTCAGTTATCAGTTATCTCCTGTTAATTCCCCTCTCCAATTTCTCATCCGCCTTAACCAGATTCTTTGGGTCCTGTCACTGAATCTAACTAACGCCTTTATCCACTTTGCCATGTGTCCTTGAAGACAGCAGTGTATCAATTTCTGGGTATTATAAGCCTAATGTCTTCAGCAACCATGTTTTTTACTAGTGCTCATATTGCAATTTTTGCTGTTACAATACATGTTTAAACCAGAGCTCATATTGCATGTTTTTGTTGCTATTGCTTTTCTCTGACACTCCTTATTACTGGTTCCCATATTGTATTCATTTCTATGCTTGGTCGGCTCAGGAAGAAATATGTCATTTTTAAGAGTTTTTAATGGATTGACTAAAAACTATAAACAGCCCAGATGGAATACGTTTCCATCAGTTTTGTACTGAATTTAGATACCGTCTTCATCATTAATGTCCTCTGTGACCCTATCTAGCATTACCCTATGTATTTTACATGTTATATGAATTGTTACATATATATCCGCATTAGAAATAATTTTATCTCAAAGAAAACCTAAATAAATATTTTTAAAGAGTCATTTGCAGAATTAACCAACTCATTTACCCAATTAATAAATATATACAACCTTAAATATAACAAATAGACTATTTTCGTATTCCAAGTAGAAGTCAATTTGAATTTTATAGAAAAACTGTAAATAAATTTATATTAAGAAAAAAATAATTCCTTAAAATTAGAAATAGTTTATTCAGTTTAATAATCAAATAATGATCACCGATTGATATATGAATGAGAAAGAATAAGTTGTAAAAAGATTCTGAGCTATTACATAATAAAACGCGTCAGATGGAACAAGCGAATTAGTTATTGAAATTCTTGTGAACGGAACAAAATACTTACAGTTCTTTCCGTGGAATGAAGAAGTCGAAAGTGAATAATTTTTTCCACCCATTGTAAAAATTAATTTTCCTACTATTTATTTCTATAAGGAATTCACTAATTTTTAGAGGCATTAATATCATCACTTTTTCCAGATGTTACATGTAATCCAATCGTTTTCTTGTGTAATGTTTGTTGAAAACAATGCTCAATGGTCCCATAATTTTTTGAATAGACAAGAAGACAAGAAGACAGTATATTATAGAAATAAATATTGTTGTGTCAAATAAATAGTATTTTTAACATTTTTAATAGTATTTTTAAGTCTGCCTCATTAACCAAAGACTTCATCTATCCAGTAAATATAACACAACGAAGAGACATTTTTGATGTTCCTGAAAAAAGATAAGTCCAGTTGAATAAAGAGGAAATAATATAATGTTAAGATCTAATCATGAAAGGTATAGTGAAAATCAAAATAAAACTTCCTCTTTATTAAGAAAATATTGGTTACCTATTCATAAATTTCGTGAGTGAGAATAAAATAAGATATAGACAGACTTAGAAAGGTCGGAGGAAATAACAATATTTTGAATAGACGGTCTTTGGCACTAGAGGGCGTCCTCGGTGTTGTTCTGAATTGGGTCATTGGGCAATTTCGGGTCTTTCAAACGTCAAACTCCAATTCAGAGCTGATCAGTCTCTGATGCGCCCCCTATCTAAATTAACAGCCTGCAGACACTGACTTATATTAGGCAAACAATACCCCCCTGTCAAGCATTTGATTGGAAGTTGACCAACAGCCAATGGTGTGAGCTCTATTTAAGTTGTTTACGGGGGATTTTTTTACTTTTTCTTTTGGATACTCGTCGGATACTCGGAAGGTAATTATGTGTTTTCCGGTGTTTTTTTTTACTTTTATTACTTTTTTCAAGTTTCATCTCCCCAACTGATAATTACTGTTAGTAAAGAAAAAATAAATAACTACAAATAAAACAGTAAAATAATAAAAAAGTAATAATAATAAAAACTGTTAATTAGAATATTTGTATATCTTAAGACGAAAGCAAAAATATTTCATATTATATTGAGGAAAGTTTATCAAATACAAAGATTCTACACATAACATTTCCTCTTAAAGGACAAACCGTGCTAAATGAATTTAATTGTCAATCTTCTCTATATTTTATTAATCCGATGAACAGTGATTTGTGGACATTCAAAACGTAGAATCATCTTTTTCTTCAAATAAATCATTTATGCCAACGATGGTCACAATTTCCTACTTTCACTATCGATGTATATGGTTATGCCTGTTCACGTGCTTGTGTTTGTGTCAGTATATCTGTATATGATTGAGTGAATCGTTTCTACCGTTTAGCAATCCTTTTCAGCTTATTTAAAGCCAGATAATATTTATAGACTGTAAGAAGTTTGTTTGAGATAAATATGATTTAGTGATACGAGGTTTACTAATTAACCCATAGCTGGCGGAGAAGATATGGATCTATACCTTTCCGAAGGGCACTTGGATGCAAGTGAATATAACGAACTCAACGTGGATTGGAACTCGGCTCTCTAATTAATAATTCTCGGCTATTATCCATTACACCACCCTCACATCCAAGCTTACAACCACTAGTATTCCCAAGCGGTCTCGCATCTAGGTACACGACGTTGCTTAACTTCACTAATCGTTCGGGGGCTAGTGTTTCAACGAGACGTGGTCGTAACACTGTGTGTAGAGAGCATTAAATATATGGAGATATTATTTTGTCTTTGTTCTGTTATTCATTCATCACATCCGATTAACTAGGTAACATGTATGTTTAAGTAAGTGCTGTGAGTGACGAATTCGCCAGGCTTACTTTTCTCATAATGTGTATTGAAAATTTTGCTATTGCACGGATTGTTCTCATTTTTATCCTAATTACTCATATGCCTTTCCATAGTTTTTTTAGCACGCATCAAAAGACACAAATCCATCGCTTCAAGTCGCTTGCAATATGAGGACATTTGCCCAGCATTTGATGCTATATAAGAGAAAAGATCAGTTCAAACCTCTTTCTTTTACTGGCGATCTTGTGCTGCGACTTAATACTTAATTTATCGAAAACAACTTCAGTTGTTCTCATGCTCCATCGGATTTCAGTGTCACCATTGACTGTTGCTACATGACCCAGATAGTTAATACCTGTTAAATAAGTAGGATGCATAATTTGCTAACAGCCATGCATTCTGTGTTATTACAGTTAATCCATTCTTCTTGCTTTCCACTATAAATATATAATGTAGTCATATGCGTGATTCTCGTGTATAAAACTTTTAAACCTAAAGAGGGAAGTTCCCAAGAACAAATTAACATGAAAGTATTTATCGAAAAGGCAGAGAGAAGGTATGTAACAGCAGTGAGAAAGATAACAGGTCAGGACCAATAACATTGCATATTATTCTTTGAATCTCATCAAGAATCTCTAAATATATAGCAGGAGTACCAAATTATATGTGACAGCAGTATTCGAATACAGGATGAATGATAAACTTATAAATATATAAGATACATTCTGGCCAGAAAAATTTTCTAGTACTATATAATGAAATAAGACGAGTTTATTACTTGCCCCTCTTAAGAAGAGAAATTTAATCAGCTGCAAATTTGACCACATCGTTCCGATTAGATTTATGAATAAGACAGGAATAAATGATTTTGTCATCAGCATAAATATCACCAACTTGAGAACTGATGCCATCTGGAAGGTTGTTGCTGAAAATTAAGAGCAAAGTAGATCTAAAGGTGAAGGCTGCATTTATACAAAAAGATCTATAAGACTGGCCAATCAATACAATTTCATTATTTGATATGAAGGACATAATCAGTTCAAACATTCATCAAGTAATAACATTAAATATCACTCCGCTAAAACAGCCTCCATAAAAATGTCTTTTTTAGAAGGAATTTTGCTGTCTTAACAAATGTTACCTTTCCGAAAAATCTTGAGGCCTCATTAAATACTGTCTGTTCAGCAAACACTGCCTATATAAAAAATGTCGCTTTTCGAACAAATCTATCCTCATCAAAACAAATTACATTTTATAAGTATAACTTCTCAAACATGTCCCACCCCCTTTGAAATCTTACCTCAAAGTATATCTCGCATTTTCAAAAGATTTCATTTGAAACTTATTCATCAAGTGTAAACACTTTGAAATATATTATGTCCCCAAAAGATTTACTTCTCTCCAAAAACTATCACTAAACTCTTTAACCATTCTCAGTAGTGAAATCAATGATTATGCTGTGGTGTCCTCCCTCTAAAGAGTCTATGTTGGACTCTTCCGCCTACTATAAGATTAGTAGGAGAGAAGGCCTTGGGGGAACAGTGGAATAAATTGAACACTGGGTCAACCGACACACACTCACTAGTCATGCAATATTCTTCTGTTGTATTTACTGTTTAATATATGATATATCTGCAACACTGGTTTTGTTATTTCTTAAACATTTACTTGGTTACAACATCTTAATCTATTCGGCTGTTAATATTTAAGAGTCGAATATTTAACGGACGAAACGTTGCCCTTCGGCAAAGCCTTGTCCGGGTTCCTCACTGCCTTTTGGCAGACAGTTCGACAGCAGCTGCGCACAGTCACAGTCGACTGTAAATATTTAACAGCCCCCCCCCACGAGGGATGTATATGGCACAAGGCCGAGTTTATCGTCGGTGCTCGGTGCCCGTAGGCTCGGCCAAAAATATTCCCTTAGAACCTTTATAAACGGACGGCAAAACTTCGTCCGAGTTCCTCTCTTCTCAGGCAGAGAGTTCGACAGTAACGAACAATCTATTCGATTGTTCCCCCAAGGCCTACTCTCCTACCAATCTTATAGTAGTCAGAAGAGTCCAACATAGACTCTTTAGAGTGAGGAGACCACAACAGATTACTTTTCCAAAGATCTTATTTTTAAATAAATCCAGACAGCCCGGGACATCATGCCTCACCACAAGAAATGTTGCTTCTCAAAATGTTCTCAACATAAATCTTAAAATTTTTAATAAAAGCCGCTCTTAAGAAACGGCTTCACTAACAAATTTCGGGTTTTAAACAAGTCCCGTACTTTCAGCAATCATGTCCATTCATCATCAATCTCCCATCTGCTAGTCTTGCCTTCTTCATAAAATCTCTCCTCTACAAGAAATTTCACTTCTTGAATACCTTGGAACATATGCCGATTAGTCAACAAAGCTCGCTTTTATGGCAAACTTTCATATTTCTTGCGGTTAATTTTTTTCCAACAATTCTCAACAATTTATCGTTTTTCCCAAAATTCTCAATTATAAAATCAATTATCACATTTTCAAATCTTATTTCCTAAATGGCACAGTGGTTAAAGGTGTTAGATCCAGTGACAGGTCCCAAAGAGTGTGAGTTCAATACCTGGTTAAGGTGGTGGAGAACTTGGTGAGGAGAATAAACAGGAGATACCTGATAACTGACATCCATTAGACATGGTACATGGAACTAGAACTTCAATAAAGGGTTCAGTTCGACATTCCAACCCCCTGAAGAAGGGTGGAGGTACAGCGGCCGAAACGTTGTGATAAACATGGCGAAAATAGTACAAAAAATCTCGACTTTTAAACAAAACTTGACGGCCCAGCAAATCAGGCCCCATAAAAACAAACCTCGCTTCGCAAAATATTCTCATCTGTTCAACAAATCTTAAAATTTTCAATAAAACCCCACTCTTAAGAAAATATCACTTCACTAACAAACTTCGGTTTTTAAACAAGTCCTGTACTCTCAACAATCATTTCCATTCATCAACAATCTCCCATCTGCTAGTCTTGTCTTCGTCAAAAAATCTTTCCTCTACAAGAAATCTCACTTCTTGGGTACCTTGGAACATATGTCGGTTCTCCACCAAATCTCGCGTTTTTGAACAATTTCATATTTATCAAACAATTCTCCCTGAATTAGTTTTCTGACAATTCTCCATTATAAAATCAATTATCACATATTCAAACATCATTTTCCTAAATGTTTCTTGATTGATTGATTCTGTTGTTTTTGCAGTTTATCAACCCTTTGCAGGATATTTAAAGTCAGAAAATCTTTTTAGATTGCAAGAAGTGACATTTAGATAATAATCATTTACTAATTAACCCATAGTTTGGGGAGATGAGGTGGACTCATAACTTTTCGTAGTGTATCGTCGCGTAAAGGAATCCAACTGGAGATGGAACTCGTCTCTCTGATTAAAAATTCCTGCTATTTATCCTTTGCACTCCCCGAACATCCAAGCTTACAATTCTTGTCATTTCCAAGCAGTCGCCGGTCTCAGTTATAACTAGGCTCGAGGTTAACTTGGATGACCATCTGGGAACAGGTCTTTCAACGTGATTTGACCGTACGTTAAATATTTCCTGTAATCATTCACAATTTCATAAGCAATCTCTTTTACCAAAAGGTGTTAACTCCAAATAAATTTTACAACAGAAATATGCATGTAAGAAAGAATTTATTCCAATATTTATTTATCAATTCTTGTTCTGATTAGGCATAAATGTTATCCGACATCTGTAAGGAGTGATCGCTCAAAAACGGGTTGTGCTCTTTGGATCCAAATACTCTTGAGAAGGAATTGTATGATCATTCCTTTTAGCAGAGTTCTTCATCCTGAAAGTAATTAAAATAATTGAATAAATATGTTTGCTTCATTCAATGTAAATCAAACGCTTTAAAGATTCGTGTATACAATCAATGTTTTGAATGCATCAAATGGCAGCTTAATGTTAACAATTTGATTGTCGCCATATTACAAGGGAGAACATTATTCTGCTCATGAGATTTCAGAATCAGGTCAACTAACAGCAGCAACACCAACAACAATAATAATAATAATAATAATAATAATAATAATAATGCGCTAATTATTTTTTAAAAACACTAATTAATCAAAATTTTATTATTAACATCTACTACAATAATCTGCTGATATTACTACTGGATTAATAATATGCTGCGAATATACATTTAAACAACAAATCTTTATATATATATATATATATATATATATATATATATATGTTACATTCTATGAATTATAAATAATAAGTATTACCCCAGTAATACCGATGTTGGATGTTGCCTGCTTTTAAAGAAGACGAACCCGATTTCAAATTTTGCTGAATCGTTATTCTTCATTTCCGAATGATGTTATTTAATAGTCGTAGAATGTAAACGATCTAAAAAGTTGGGATAAAAAATTACAAAAAGAAGTTGGAATATATTCTCGTTAGAAAATAATAACGGTAATTATTCAAATAATATTCTATAGTCAGTTGTCTAACTTCAGTAATTCAGAAAACAAATATAAAAATTATTCTCTCATATGACTCACACACACACACACACACACACACACACACACACACACACACACACACACACACACACACAAAAAAAAAAAAACCTAAGACGTGAATTGTTATTGCATATTTCCGAAGAAAGTAGAGGCGCAATATGCCTCATGAATGATTGTTAACTTACTGAGTTACATAGGATATGACTACTTAAGATAGCTGAAATGGTAATATAACTTATTGTCAGCTATTATTTTAAGAGGACATTTAATATCTTAATCCAAAATTATTTCAAGTTGCAAGAGAAATAAATATTTAAGACACTAATAAATTAAAATATTACTATATTCATTACTGGCTCTCGTCACCGATTTTACGCTTACGAGATCTTGAAGGAATCGACAGAATCATAAAACATATTCTCTATGATTTGCTGTCAATATATTAACAGCTGTTACTTCTTATGATTCAAATTCGTTGGCGGGGGTGGGGATTTTCGGAGCATAATTTTAATCTAAAACACCCTATAGGCCATCAGTAGGATAAGATCTCGGGTGTTTCCTCGTCTAAACAATGCGATACTGATTTAATATAATCTCTTTTAATATAAAACAAAGAGTACGATGGATGAATTGCCGTCTAAATTACGCGAAAATGAAAATATCGCTGACATTTCATTTTACATATAACCAATTTACCTAACTAATACAAAAATATCTTGAAATACTGAAGAATAAATTTATTCAATAGAGTTGCCCTTGCCGACTACCACTTCCTCTCGACGACTTCGGAATCTCCTGAAACTATTCTGGACTTTCTCCTCCTTTAACTTGGTTAATGCTGCCATAATCCCTGCCTACAGATCATTTTTGGTGGTACATGGAGTTTTGTTCGTCTCTGGCTCAACCTCACCCACGCATAATAATCAAGGGGTTGCAGTCTGGAGAGTTTGGTGACCAGATATAAGGGGTGAGGTATTTGCAGAAGTTGTCTTACAGCCATATCACTGGATTCCCCTGTTTGTGTAGCATGGTGTAGAGTCCTGTTGCCAAGATATAGGCTCTTCCAGCAGCCACCCTCTTGAGCCAGGGCAGCACTGCCTCCACAAGTCACTTGATGTAGGCCCCTCGTGTTGAGTCTGTTGCCCTGTGGGAAGATGAATGGAGGCATAACATCACCATCACAAGTGATTACTCCAAACACCTTCGTAATCACCATTATATTAATTCAACTCTTTCCGAAACCTCTGTACTTTCCTCAGATTGACACCCAAACATTCTGAAATGTTAATATTCAAACCCCCGGCGCGAATGCCAAGCAGTACAGCATGCCGTTTCCAAATTTTCTGCGGAGCGAATTGCGACATGGGTCTTTTATCTCACATATCGTGCGTAACTGACCCTACTACACCGTGCAGTCAACAAAATCAAAAACAAACAAAGCGCATGCGCGAAATAAAAATATAAAATGGCGAGAATCTACCAATCACACCTTGTATTAACTATCGAAACATATTTGTTTGCTGAGATGTATAAAACAGGTGAGTAAAATACAAAGGATATATACACTTACGTCAGTGCAATAACATAGGCAATTTTCTTTACATTGTATATCATCCGCACATTCCAAATCACAACTTGTCGGGCATAAAGGAATAAAGAATGTTTCAATGGTAGCTGTCATCACTAACAATAAAAAGATCATAAGTCTCATAATCTCAACATTCATTTTCCTAAAAGAAAACATATAAACAATAAATAGAAACATGAAATTAATGGCGGCTTTAACAGTAGAAAATTGTAGATTTTTATGCGGTACTTAATGTCGAAATCTAAATATTTTGAAAACTATTTCATGCCTTCAATTAAATATATTTTGAACGCAATTGTATGCTTTCAATTTTGGTTGGTTGAGTTTGTTTAGCGACATATCAACACCTCTATGGATTATTTCATTCAGAAATCTAAATATTTTGAACACTATTTAATGGCTTCAATTAAATATATTTTGAATGCTTTCAATTTTGTTTGGTTGAGTGTGTTTAGCGGTATATCATCAACTATAGATTATTTAATGCCGAAATCTAAATATTTTGAACATTATTTTATGGCTTAAATCAATATATTTTGAACGCAATGCCTTTAATTTTGGTTGGTTGAGTTTGTTTAACGGCATATCAACCCTTCTAATGTAAATATTTTGAACCCTATTTTATGCCTTCAAATAAATATATTTAGAACGCAACTGTATGCCTTCAACTACTTATATTTTGTACATACTTGTCTACTTTCAGGGTATCCGTATTTTTTATGGATGTATAGTGTGTTACATTATCTGTTGTAGGTGTTATATCCGTTGGTATAATTCTATTTTCTTTAAGATTGTTGCACGTTTAAGTATTTTCAAATACTTTTTCATGTTAGGTTTTATTGTAGCATTTATGTTTTACTGTAAGTACATTCAGTTAAAATTCGTTTCCTACTTGAATGATACTTGGCATGTTGTAAATATTTGTTGATCTTCATTCTTCAGTAAATATGAATGGGAGGAGGAGGTATGTGTGCCATGTACAGCCGTTGCCAAAATTACCTCAGCTTTTCTTCGTTTTCAAAACGTCTGACTCCATTTTCCCGGGTCCTGCTTTATTGTATCAAGTTTATTGTTCGCGTTTGTCCATCTAGCTCTTCTTCTGCTTAATGAAACAATAATCTAAGCTCTTTAAGCTTAACATAAAGAATTCTAAAACTATTATCAAGGGTTCCATTTCGGGTTAATTTTGTCATTTCCTTTTATTATTAGGTGTCCTGTTATGCAACATTGCACTTTTATTGTTGCTAATGAATCCAGCTTTCATAATTTCGCCAGCCGTTTTTTATTATTTTTTATTGCGTAAATAACTCATAGGTAGCCCGAAAATATATATATATATATATATATATATTTTATTTTAGCTTCTAGTGTTAGGTCTATTTCACAAATCTTTCAATTGAAAGTTTCTTTTAGCAGATGTCTTTTTAAATTTTTTTTTCTTATATACTGTTGTATTTCCTGTTTTATCTTTTGTCTTTAGACCCATCTGTTAAGATTTATGAGTGTGAGGAATAAACAATTTGTATTTTCTTAAATTTTTCTTTGAATATAAATGGATGAGTACTTGTTTTATGACGTTTACAGAGTTTGAAATTTATTTCTGATATTCTTATTTCCAAATTCTTATATTTGGTATAGATGGTCGAGTAATTGTAATGTTCGCACTCAAACCATGAGACCCAGGTTCGAATCTCACCATCTATTTGCGAGGAAGAAGATTGCTGATGCTATCAAACTTGTTTTTTCCAGCGTGTGGCACCTTTGGGGTTGACGCAAGCCTTGTGTGTGAAATTGGGTAGAGGGGACCCGTGGGAGCCGTCGATAGCTGTGCTAGCACGAAGTCACAAGTCATCGTGCCCGAGGCTTGAGCGTGCTGACCTTGTTCAAATTGTTGATCACGTTAGATAACAAGCTCTTTCCCAGCATAGTTGCAGTATAAATCTGAGGGCGTTGAATAAACTCAAATGCATCTGAGAAATCGTCTGCAATATGGATTGGCTAGTAGACGGGTATTCTCGAATACAAATAGCCATTAATATATATATATATATATATATATATATGAATATGTCCTGAAGATGGTCTATTAGACCGAAACGTCCGATGTTGACATTAAACATTAAAACAGCATAATCACATATTTTTGTTTGTTTTTTCAGTATATTTTTCTTTATACTGTCGGATCTATATCCATATATTTGCTTACATATATATATATATATATATATATATATATATATATATATATATATATATATATATATGTGTGTGTGTGTGTGTGTGTGTATATACATTATAGAGACTATAGATGGGGATATTATAGAGACTAGATGGGGGTATTATTGATTATTAAGATTGGTTGTTTCTGGAGTCCAGTGGTTTTTATGACTTTCTCTTTTGGTGAAAAAGGCTTCTTTATTTTTTATCAAATATTTTTTTAATTTTATATAGTATTTTAAGGCTAATTTTAGATTAATCTTTCTTGGATGTTCGTTTGCTACCTTTAAACTTTCTACGGGAGATGGTATAAATGCAGTAAACGCGCACCTCAAACGTTCATGGTATTTTGGGTTACATATTTGAAATATGCTTTCCTTGCTAATTGCTAAATGAATTTTTACACGCCAGCTTGGATCGAGTTTTTTTCTGGTTTGTTTCCTGGTCAACATTTTGAAAGGTTTTAATTTTGTACTTCATTTTGTTCTCAGATATTTTAAATGCGGTAAGAATTATTTTTGTCTTGAATCATTCCCAGAACTTGTATTCTTCTACGATTGGGACAAAATGTATCCAAAGTGCTCTTTTGTAATAAAATATTCAGCTATAAAGCTGTTCAAATGAACCAGGCGTTTAATCGCACTGCTGTTTTTTTCAAAA
Source organism: Acanthosepion pharaonis (assembly GCA_903632075.3). Lineage (NCBI taxonomy): Eukaryota > Metazoa > Mollusca > Cephalopoda > Sepiida > Sepiidae > Acanthosepion > Acanthosepion pharaonis. The sequence goes on along the minus strand of CAHIKZ030001826.1, from coordinate 396,194 downwards.
CCTCATTATAAATCAGTCATTACTTTGCTGAATTGCAAGTGCCAAACTAGGCGACTATTTACCATTCTCCCGAAGGTTTTACATAAATAGCTTGTGAAAGAAATTAGTCTATAATTTCCAGGGTCTGAATTGTCTTTTACAGATTAAGGAATCGGTGGGAGATTTGTTTGTCGCTATTTTTCATTGTACTTGCCCTTTCTCAAACATTGTTATATGTATTTTAATTTAAAATTAATTACTGGTCTTCCGCTTTTTCTTAAGAACACTTCGTGGAGACCGTCTGATCATACGGCTGAATTAGAAGAGTTTTAGTTTTTAGAAAAGTTCTAGACATGCACCATCTTTCGGATGATGTGAATTCCTTGTACTCTCCTGCAAACTATGGCAATTTGTTTCTACACCATAGTGAAAACAATGTGTTTCAGCACAAGTAATGACCCTGTCAAATATCTTCGCATTATTCAAGATATTAAATGAAACCAGATGTTAGTGCTCCTCAATAAAAATTCGAGGTAAAATCTCTGAAGAATTTTTATTCCTTCTCAAATCCCCCCTTCCGTCCAGTTTCCCAATTCATATTCAATTATCCTTCTATGAGCCGCATTCATAATCTTTGATATGAGTGACACAAGCAGCCTTGCCCTCATCATTTCTAATAGGAATATGCTCTAAAATGATGATGTTGTTTCTACGCTACATACGCTGATAAATTTTGGCGCTCGATGATAGCGTTGAGAAAGATTGTAGATTAACATATTTATTCCCATATTTGCATTTGGACTATTCTACTTCGAACGTTTGACAATGCTACAAACAACACGTTTAATGCCTTCTTTTCTTCTCTAAGCTTCTCATCTAAGTATGAAAATATTAACTCTATTAAATATAGTTAATAGATGCAAAGCATTAGAAATCTTTAACGTGAAGTTATTAAAAACAACGGCTAATTTTTCAGCCATGTGCCCATTATTTCTAATAAGAATATACTTTAAAATGTTATTGTTGTTGCTTTTTATGCTGCATACGCTGGTAATTTGTGGAGCTTCAATATATTGAGCAAGACTGTGTGTAAAGTATTATTCAGCTTTTCGAATATTTGATAATGTCTAAAAATTTCACTTTCATTTTTGTTCTCTATACTTCTCGTCGATGTATGAAAATATTAACGAAAATATCAATACTAGTTACAAAGCACCAGAAATCCTTAACATGAAATAATTTTAAAAAAGGGCCGTTTTTTTTTTATAAATCTTCGACGTTAGAAAACAGGTACGCAAACTGATATATCTTTATTATCTGAATTTTGAAAGTTTTCTTGTACAATTTTTGTAGTACATAATATTGAGTCACAACAATACTTATACTGAAAAAGAAGAGATTTATTTTGAAATAAATATTATTTTCGGTATTCGTTTCGGAATTAACCAGAAACTTAAATGTAATATCACCATTAGAAGCTTTTTTTGTAAATTTTCCACTCTAATAAATGCTACAAATTCTAATCAATTGAATAAAGACAAGACAAAATTTTAATAATAACTTATCGCAAGTTCACGAAAATTATAGTTAAAACTTGTCGCTTGTTGATCAAATATAAAAGAGAATACGTTATAAAGAAATTTAGAAAACAAATAAAACAAACTAAGAAAGATCGAAGGAAATAATGAAAACAGTCTAATGAAAGTGCAATAAATGGATTGATTGTAAATAGTGAGAAATATAACTTAGGGTGTAGTAAAACTTACAATTCTTTTCGCAGGTTTAAGAAGTTCCAAGAAAATAACTCTCCAACTGTAAAGATTCAATTCTCCACGTTGTTATTTATATCGGCTGAACATACCTTTTGGCAGATGTTACCCAGTTCAATAAATTTAATCGTTTTTGTTGCAAACATTTAATAACTGTCATGTTATCATCTGAACAGATATGGAAGAAAGATATTATTGAAATAAATATTTTTGTGCAAAATATATACAACTGTCGGCACCGTCAAAAGCGTTTATGCATTTAATGAATATAAACAAAGTTAAATTCAATGAAAAAGCGGCATTTTTTTTTCTTTTTCAGATATGAGAAGAATAAATTATAATTGCTTATTAAGAATAAATCATGGCGTTCTTTACTGAAATTGCTAATAAAAATTCTCCTTACTTAATCAAATAATGATTATAGCTTATGGCTATATCGCGGTGAAACACCGGTTGCCGTATGACTGACGGAAGTTAAGCAAGGTCGAGCCTGGTCAGTATCTACATGGGTGAACTTGCAAATACTAGGTGCTGTAGGCTTCGATTTGCAGGTCGTGCAATGGATAATGGCTTGGAATTGTAAATCGGCGAGCCGAGTTACAATTCCAGGTAGGTTTGTCATATCCATTTATACGCAAGAACTCTTAGAAAATGTATGGATCCACCTCTTGTCGCATCTGATATGTGTTAGTATCTGTCTACATTTCTGAGATAAGGTATTATGTACACTATTTACATTATTCAGACTATTGTTCCCATCTTTGTTGTCATATTTATCACAGCGTTTCGGCCGGTGTATGCTCCGGCCTTCTTCAGATGGTTGGAATGTCGAACTGAACCCTTTATTTCACTCGCTGAGGTAGACTGTTCAAGTTCCACGTGCCATGTCTAATGGATGTCAGTTATCCACTGTGCCATGTGTCCTCAAGAACACATGTTCACAGTGGATAAAGGCGTTGGTTAGATCCAGTGACAGGACCCAAAGAGTGTGAGTTCAATACCTGGTTAAGGCAGTAGAAAACTTGAAGAGGGGAATTAACAGGAGATAACTGATAACTGACATCCATTAGACATGGCATGTGGAACTAGAACAGTCTAACCCAGCTAGCGAAATAAAAAGTTCAGTTCGACATTCCAACCGCCTGAAGAAGGCCGGAGCGCACAACGGCCGAAACTTTGTTTTTTTCTAAAGTCAGTCTTTTCTGAAGTAAACATCTCTGTTTATACATGATGAAGAGGCAGTTAGCCGCACAGGATCACCAACGAAGATTTGAATGACATTACTCGCGATTGGTAAGTGGCTGTCAAATCACTTGACATCCCGGCTTAAACATTCTTCCACAGGGAAAAAAAGGTTGTGCTACCGCACAAATGTCTCTGTCTTATTCACCTTCCTTGAATTAGCGCAGAATCCCTCAGATTGTCGTCTATCACAAACTTTCATGCGATGTCTATACCCCGGCACAATAGGAATAAATACCCAAACATTCTCATTGAGGACCCAGTCCATCTGAAGCAGTCAGCTCACAATACGGAGCTTTTAATTTAATCGGACAATTAGAAGTCGTACTAGTGTAGTCTCTGTGGGGACCTGAAGATCATCAGGCTCATTATGGGTATGCAAACGGGATTCATGAAATACTGTTGCTTTCTCTGTTACTGTTATGTAGTAACATGTTAGTTCCCAGTGTAAACAATGTCAGAGAACAAACTCTGGTGATATAAACAAAGTGCTTCTTCCTCCTCCCAAGAATATATTGAGAAGTTGTTACAGTCTTTTTTGAGGATGTGTGATGACGAATGCCTCTCAAAATTAACTGCCCCCATATTCACCTTATATTCTTCCCTCTGAGAGCAGTCATTGATGAGCATGGAGAAAGTTTCCAAGGTATTACTAAAGCGGAAAGAAACTACAAAAGAAACGGAGAACTCTAACATTCAGGGAGACTCCTATTGGATACTCTTGCGTAACACACTGGGTAGAGAGTAAAGGGAAAAAAAGCTCACTTCTGACTGTCTTCTGTAAAATGGCATGTATATAGCGATTTTCCAAGCGTAGCTCAGATGTGACACAGGATAGGATCGAACTCACTACTCAGTCGTAATTGTTCTAACAAGACAAGATTGCTAACCATTACACCACTTCGAGGTGCCCAAAGACATGTATATATGGTATTAACTAATTCACAGCGTTCAACCAATGTTCGGTAACTATGCTGTCTTTTCCTTGCAATATGCCTTTGTAATAGTTATATAAAACACATATTTTGAATTTATATGCACCATAATAAACATATGATATGTGAAATGAAGAAAAGTAGATGTGATTCACATTTTTTAAACCGTTGCAATTATACATACTTGAGGAAATCTCTTTATTCCAGATATAATTTATATATATTTTTTTCATATTTTCAAATTTTTTAAACCTTGTGTGTAGTGACGTTGAAGGCAAATTATTCCTTTTGAAATTGAGGAAAAAGTTGCCAAATGCAGAGTTTCCAGTCTAAACATTTTCCTTTATATCATCTAAACACTAATACAGGAAATACGAGATCATAGACAGAGAACACCATTGGAAAATGTAAATAGTGTACATAATACCTCATCTTAGAAATACAGACAGATAAACAAAAAATGTTAATTCAGCATGCAGATTCTGTTATAAATATCCAGAAGGAATTGGACATCTTCTATCAGTTTGTCCAATATTAAAACCACTGAATATAAAACATGGTATATCAGAATGTGCCGATATCTGCAGTGGAATATCTGAAACGTTTACGGAAAGGAAACTGCAAGAAACTTGTATAAACACCAACCAAACCCAGTTACAAAGAGGAACAGTAATAATTTCATAGGACTCTACAATAAACACGGATAGAACAATTAAGGGTAATTTTCCAGACACCATGACCAATGACCTCCAAAACGAAATATTCTTTCTTAACGACATGGTGGTTCCTGCAGTTTGTAATGTATCTTTGAAGATCTTCAAAACATCTATCAAATTAAAAGGATCTTTCAGTGAAAATCTTCAGAATCCGGTACGTGAGTTAATTAACATTTCTAGTTAGGGGTGGAGTGCTTGGTTACAGAGATAAAGGTTCCAATATAGAATGATTCCTCATTGAAGGGATCCCTGGCCGTCCATGTCTTAAAGAAATACTCAAAATTTTAGATGTAGTAACGGTTCACACATTTACGAAGGGCTTAATCTATGTAAAATGTGTGTGGTCTTAGCTTTCATCCTTCGTTTTTTACAAAGAAAAATGCTAAATGAAATTATTGTGGTGATATTTCTGATCTGAAATCACAGGATGGGACCCGGAAGGAAATGCGTAAAATGAAAGATAATAATAATAATAATAATAATAATAATAATAATAATAATAATAATAATAATGAATTTACCATCTGGCATCAGATCGCACGGAATTGTAACCTACTGAATGTGACTCCGTGGCCCAATATCTGTACTGGAAAACCTTCAACTTACGGAAATGGAACTGTAAGAGATTGGTAGCAGCACCACACAGACGCGGTTACAGACATTCTATCTTTAACAATTTTATGAGATTTTGCAATACACACAGACAGAACAATCAAATCTATTCCCCCAGACATAATGATCAGACATCGGCAAAACAAAATCCACCTTCTTATTGAGATGGGAGTCCCAGCAGGCTGTAATGTATCTCTGAAGGTCTTCAAAAAGTTATGAAAATAATAGGACCTGTAAATCGAAATTTTAAAATAGGGCACATGAGCACAACAACAGTACCAGTTGGAGCCCTAGGATTTATTGGAAAATGGTCCGATAGACTCATTGTAGCCCAAACGTTAAAGACATAAATAATTGTAGTCACAGCTCAGATATTACCAAGAGCTTTATCTATCCAGAATATGTGTGATCTTAGTTTTTGTTTTGTTTTGTTTTTTTGTTTCTTTTTTTACAAAATTGACCAGTGGAAAATGCCATGAAGCAATTTCTGACCCTAGATTACTGGTCGGGATCAGGAAGGAAATGTATATAGCATAGAATTACAAGGAAATAATAATAATAATAATAATAATAATAATAATATTAGGGAAGGAGATGGCATACAACATCGCCAAATGAAGAAGATAAGAAAGGAGTACTACAGGTGTGTATGTCTGGTACTAAAGACCGAGCTAAACTCAAAAAACAGAATATCAGCCATAAAAAAAACATGGCTGTCCCTGTGGTGCAATACAGCTTTAACATTCTTAACTGGACCATAGCTGAAATTAAGGAATGGACGCCAAAACGAGAAATCTTCTCACTTGCTACCACATGCATCATCCCAAAGCTGATGTTGATCGTACCTATGTGCCAAGATCCGAAGGAAGCAGAGGATTAGTTCAACTAGTACTGCTTTACAAGACTACAACAATTGGCCACCAAAGATACTTGGAAACTACAGAAAACTGGTTGATGATATGTGTCAAGGAACGTGAAAGTAGTAAGCGTCTTTACTCCGTAATAAAGGAAGCCAACAAATTCAAAATGAAGTTTCAAATGGGCGCAGAAATACAAGTAAAGCATAGTATACCGGCTGAAGCTGCAAAATACTTAAAAAAGAAAGCAAAGACAAATGCAACCGACCAGATACATAAACAATGGCAGGATAAACCGCTTCATGGCCAATACCCTGCCCGTACCAAACAAGCTGAGGTATACAAAACCCGTACCCATCAGTGGCTACGTAGTGCAGGGTTGAAAGCTGAAACTGAACCAATGTTTGTTAACTAGAAATTATTAAGCACACATACTAAAATATTGTGTTAGCCCAATTCTGTGATAAATATACAGAAACAATTGATCATCTTTTATTAGGTTGCACAATATTGTCACCCACTGAGTATAAAACCCGGCATGACAGAGTGGGCCAACATCTGCACTGGAAAATTTGCAACTTCTAAGGGAAGGAAAATGAAAGAAACTGGTATGAATACCACCCAGACCCGGTTACGGAGATAGGACCTGTTACAATTCTATGGGACTACACAATACACACTGACAGAACAATCAAAGCCAACAGCCCAGACATTGTTATTAGAGACCACAAACAAAATAACTGCCTCCTTATTAATATGGCAGTTCCTGGAGACTGCAATGTATCTTTGAAGATATTCAAAAAGCTGTAAAAATACAAGGACCTTGAATTAGAAAACTCAAAAATGTGGCACATGGGGATATCAACAATCCCTGTTGTAGTTGGAGCCCTAGGATTGGTTGGAAAAGATACCAGTAGATTAGTTGAAGGGATTCCTGGAAGTCCATGCCTCAAATTCATACAAAAAATTGTTCTGAAAAGTACAGCCCCGCACTTTACGAAGGGCTTTATCTATGTAATTTTTTTTTTTTTTTTTTTTTTTTTTTGTGGAAAGTGTCATGATGCCATTTCTAACTTAGGTCCCTGGGTGGGACCCGGAAAGAAATGTGTTAACGCTAGAAATCAAAGAAAATAATAATAATAATAATAATAATAATAATATAAAGATACGTTTTCCAAGAGAAAAAGTTTTTAAATATCAACAGATTTATACAATCACTGTTTATATTAATTTTTTTCAGTCTTTTTTTAAAAAAAAAAACTAAAGAAATATTTAAAAAAGTCGAATATAAACAAATTTCACGGAAAGAAATTTCTTTAATTTTCTTATTCATGATATGTATCGAAAGCTACAAATGGCTGTTGGGAATTTGACGTGGGGATACGGGATTTTTATAGGTAAAATAAAAATTATTATTTGCTCTTCATCAAAATAATATTATAAAATAATATTATATTAGATAGAATGAATAAATTATCAAGGAACAAATTATATGAAATTTAAATCTGAAAGAACGAAAACTATATGGTGTTACTTCGTATCATATAGATTCCTCCAAAGCATTTCCCTCTTTCATATCCCAATTTGTCTGGCCAAAACAAATTCCATGCCTATAAATAACATTGCCTTAATGAAATATCATTTCTAGAGCAAAATTTCAACTTTCCACAATTTCTCTAATCATCAATGAATATCGTCTCTCTAGCAACCCCTGGAGACACAAAAAATCTCGCTTTTCAGATAATTCTCGCACACCAAGAAAAACAAACTTCTTTCAAAAACGTCTTAATTCTCTAACAATTTCCGTATTTTCAAAAACTCTCCTCCACAAAAATTCTCTCTTTTTATCATTAGAAATTCCTCTTAATAAATTTCATGTCTGAAACACATATCGCATTTTAAAAGTCTCACTTCTCAAACATGTCTCGCCTGCTTGGCAATCTTAATTCAAGGTCTATTTAACATCTTCTAAACTTATAATTTGAAACTTATTCATCAAGTCGAAACACTTGTAAAGACCTTATTTTCCAAAAGATCTCACGTCTCTTAAAGAACTATCATTAAATTCTTGTTTCTTTAATTAATGATATCAATGATTACTTTTCCAAAGAACTCGTCTTTTGAATAAAACTCGACGATCGGTAGATCAGGTTCCATCTCAATAAATGTCGTTTCTCAGAATATTTCAACTGTTCAGTCATTCTTAAAATACAGCTTCGTTCTTTAAAAAAACATCATGGCTCTATAAAAAATCTCGCCTTTGAAGGAATCTTATCCTTTAATCTACTATCACATTTTTTGGATAATCCCTTATGTAGCAGTCTCTCCTTTATAAATCCATTCCTCCACAATAAATCTCATTTCTTGAACACTTCGAAATATATCTTGATTCGCCAACAAACCACGCTTGTATGGCAAACTTTCATAATTCTTACATCTAAATTATTTACATCAATTCACACTAATTTATTGGTTTTCTAAAAATATAATAAATAATCGCATTTCAAATCTTATTTCCTAAATGTTTCGTGATTGACTGACTAGTATTTTTACGGTTTATCAACGCTTTACGTGTTATTTAAATCCATAAAATAGGTAAGAATTTTTTAGATAATAATGTCTTTAATTGCCCTATAATTTAGCTGGAGATCAAGGGGATCCATAACCTTCTCTGGGCTTTTAAACATAAGTGAATCTAACTGTAAGAGGAACACGCCTAACTAATTAACATTCCAGAGCAGTTAACTATTACACCAGCCGCACATCCATACTTACATCCCCTGGTATTTCCAAGCGTTCATCCGTCTTCGTACCGAAGAGACTCGATGTTGCTAACTTCGGTAATCGTACAGAAACCAGTGTCTCAACTTTATAGTGATTATCCAAGCGTAGGTTAGATGTGGCACAAGGCCGAAAGTAGGGGGTACCCAGTGAGGATCGAACCTTCTACTCAGTCGTAATTGTTCTACAGGGACAAGCTTGCTAACCATTACACCGCCTCAAGGAGCCCAAGTCTCAAAGTTATATGGCCGCAGGTTAAATGTCGCATTTTTCGTATCACTTCTCTCAAAATCTGTTAAATCCAAATTAATTTGACAACAGAAATATATATGTAGATATGAAATAATTTATTCCATTATTTTTTTGCAATTCTCGTCCTGATGATACATGAAAGTCCTGATGACGTCACTGAGGAGTGACTGCTCCAAAACTGGCTGTGATGTTTGGATCCAAATACTCATGGGAAGGAATTTCACGATCATCACTTTAGCACCTTACTATCTCCTGAAAGTAATAAAAATTATTGAATAAAATGGTTTCTTCATTAAAGCTAAATCAAATGCCGTAGAAATGCGTGTGTACAATGAATTTTTGACAATATAAAATGTTAACTAACCATTAACATCTTGATCCTTGTCATATCGTGACGAAGGACATTATTCTGTTTATTAAATTTCAGAATTTGTTGCACTAACAACAATATTGCTAATACTAATACTAATGTATAGCTGGCCACTCGTTTTCGAGGATATCCGTCTACTATTGCGGTTAGACAATCCCTATTGTAGACGCTTGCATATGTGTTTATTCAACACCAACAGAGCGTACGTGTGGTTTATATTGCAACTATTCTGAGCAAACCTTGGTTACAGTTTCTGGGAAAGAGCGTGTTACCTTGCGTTATTACTAATTTGAACAAGGCCAGCAAGCTCAGGCTATACTTCGTTCTAGCACAACTATATAGGGCTCCTAAGGGTTCCGTCTCACAAGGCTTGGGTCAATCCGTGGTATAGTTTTCAGGCACTTTCCAAAGGTGCCGCACGCTGGGATCGATCCCACCAGTCCGACAACACCTGGAAGTCTCCTTCCTGGCATGTGAGATTCGAACCAGAGTCTCATGGTCAGAATGCGAACGTCCTAACCAATTAGCCACGTGCACATTACTGCTACAACTACTACTAATAATAATAATAGGGATAATCATAATATCGCGATTTACTTCTGTTACTACCAATAATAATAATACTACTGCTACTACTACTACTAATAATAATAATACCGATGATGATATTGATGATGATGAGGATGCTAATTATGATGATAATAATAACGCGATTACTTCTTTTTCAAAAGACTAATTAACCATAATCTTATTATAATTGACGTTTATTACAATAATCTTCAGCTATCGCGTGGAGATTAATTATATTTCCCGAATATATATTTCAAATACAAATCATTTTTATTACGTTTCATGTAATTTTAACAAGTATTTATTTCACTTTTCACCTTTAACTTGACATGCAGTTCATAGTTACATGCTCTGAATTCCAAATGCTGAATATGACCCATATAATATTGATGTTGAGTGCGGCCTGCTATCAAAAAGACCAGTTCAAACCGCATTCTTTAATTTTTCGATTTATGCTATTGCCGTAGAATGTAAACGACCTAAATGTCGGGACAACAAGCTGTGAAAAATAAATGTTGGAAAATATTCTTCTTAGAAAATAATAATGGTAATTCTTCAAATAATACTATATACTCAGTTTAGTAACATCAGTAATTCAGAAAACGTTTATTATCTCATATGACTAAGTTACAAATTAATCCCAAATATTATTAGAAAAATAATATATTTTTATTAGGATATGTTTTTCACACTCACGCGCACAGACACGCATAGGCGTGAGTGCAGACACAGAAGCACATACATAAGGAATACACTATATATTGTTTCGTATTTCCGAAGAAAGTAGAGGCACATTATGCCTCATGAATAGTTGTTAAATTACTGAGTTACTTAGGATATAAAACAGCCCAAATCGTAATCTAGTCTATTGCCTGTTATGATTTTTTATTAATTTTTCATGCAATAGATCATATTCATCCGAAATTATTTCAAGTAAATATTTAAGACATTGATGAGTTAAAAGATGACCATATCCATTAAAGGTTCTCCTCACCGAGGTTACCCTTACGGGATCGTGAAGGAATCGACAGGATCCTCAAATATTTTCCCTGGGATTTTTTGCCAATATATTAAGAACGGTTATTTCTTATTATTCAATTTCGTCGATGGGAATTTTAAGATCATGCCTTTAATTAAAAACAATGCATAAGTCATCAGTAAGATCGAGATTTCGGTGTTTGCTTGTCTAGACAATGCGATACTGATTTAATATAATCTCTTTTAATATAAAGTAAAGGAAATGATGGATAAATTGTCGTCTAAATTAAGCAAAAATGAAAATATCACGGACATCTCATTTAAACATATATATTTGTCTAAATTATTCAAAAATATCTTGAAATACTAAAGAGTAATTTTCTTCAATAAAATCACCATTGGCTTCAATCGCGTCCTCTAGACGACTTCGGAATCTCTTGTAACTCTTCGGGACGGTCTCCTTTTTTAACATGATGAATACTGCCATATTCCTTGCCTTCAGATCATCTTTGGTGTTTCGTAGAGTTTTGTTCCTCTCTAACCCAAATGCACCACACACATAATAATCAAGAGGTTACAATCTGGGGTGTTAGGTGGCCAGATATAAGGGCTGATGTGGTTGCAAGAGAAATAATTATCTAAGACATTGACGAATTAAAACGTCACCATAATCATTACATGTTCTCTTTGATTTTCTGCCAGTATGTTAACATTTTTTTCTTTTAATTCTGCAAATTCGTTACATAATTTTCGGTACATAATTTTTATCTAAACATCCCATAATTCCTCAATAGGATCAAGATCTAAGTGGTTTACTCCCCGAGAAAATGAAATATTAATTTTAGATAAACTCTTTTAATATAAAAGTATTAGTTATCAATGAATATATGTTTGTTTATGTTTATAACATGTGGTTGAAAAGCAAAGAATAAATTCACCTACAAGAACTTCAGGGCAGTTACACTGGCAATGTTTTTCACAATCCATATCTTCACCACATATCAATCCACAACGAACCATGCATGGAGTGAAAGAGTATGTTTCAACAGTAGCTGTCATCACTAACAATGTAAGCATCAGAATTCTCATGATTGCAAAGTTCATCTTCCTAAATGAAAAAAATATAATAAACAGAAATATGAAACATGAAATTATAGTTTGCTTTGACTTTATTTAGTAGTATATCAATACTTCTATCTGTTATTTAATGCCGAAAGTTATATGTTTTTAACGCAAATTTATACTTTCAACTAAATATGTTTTGAACGTAATTATGTGCCTTCAACAACATACATACATTTCTACTATTATGGTAACCGTATTTTATGGATTATACTAAGTTATATTATCTGTTATAGATGTATGGTTGGCCTAACATTACACCGGCATTTCTTACTCTTCTAAAAACTGTCTTTATTCGCCCAGCATCGATTTTATTTTGTTATTTATTTTTTAACCCTAGAACACTAACCATGGGTATATAGTACCCAGCGCAAATTTTCCTAATTTTTTAATTTTTTTTTTTTAATTATAATTTTCAGTACCTGATTTTCTTACCTAAATAATGTTTTTCAGTTCCTATTAACGCAAAGTACAAAGTTTGAAGTACCTGCATGTAAAATATTTCAAATGAAGATATATATTTAATTTTTTTTGTTATTTTGAAAATCGGGTATGATATACCCATGGTTAGTAGTGGTGTAACTTTAACTGAAGTTTAGTGTTCTAGGGTTAAGCATTTCACACCAAGCAAGGTGGGATGTCAGTAGGACTCAAGTGGTTACAGAGAGTGGAAGCAAGAGTAAAGAGACGTAATAGAGGAAAGGATGAATAGAAGGACGGGGAATATATCAAGGCATCGGGAGATGTCGATTGACATTACATTTCAATAGTTGGAGATTATAGCTATCAGGGAAACAAGTAATAGGAAGGAAATTCCACAGACGGGAGGTGCAAGACATGAAGCTATTGGCGTAGAAGAGACGGCTAAATTTAACTGTTTCGACAGTAAAAATATGGGACCGAGATGCCAGCCTAGTAGCACCTTTAAATTCATGCAGTCTGAGAACTAGCGAAAGTAGTTTGTCGGAGCAGTTACCGTGAAAGTACTTCTAGAAAAGACAGAGGGAGGAGGCCACACGTATTGTTCGACGCTTTTTATTTACGTTGTCGGTCCAGCTCTTCTGACACTTCTCTTTAATCAAACTATGTTATTCTTTAGGTCTACCATAAGAGAGCCTAAAACTATTATCAAGGCTTTCATTCCGGACAGATTATGTGGCCGAGCCTGCCTTGTCATTCTCTTTAAGTCCTATTTATCTTGGATACATGATTGCACTTTTTCATTGTTGGTACTGAATCCAGCCTGGATAAGAAATGCACGTCATTTTTTTATACTATTTATTGAAATTACATGATGCAATCCTTCTTTTTAGTTTTTGGATCTGACAGAATAGAGCCTACGTCGACCTGAAAAGTTCTATTGGAAAGAAATAAAATGGTAGTCTACATTTCAGTCGGAGATCAGGTAGAACTCACATGATCCTATAATTTCACGTAGTTTTGTAAGCCCTTTCCAAGTCAAAGACTACAATAGCCATGTGATCTTTTATAAATTTATAATTCATTTACAAAGCTGTCTAACCGAACTGGGTATTTCATTGTACACCAAATTTTGCTAAAACCACATTATATGTCATTCATTACTTTCCTGGATTCTAAGTACCACACTATTCACCACTCTCTCCAAGATTTTATATAAATAGCTTGTGAGGGAAATTAATCTATAAATTCCAGAGTCAGTCTGAATGTGTTTTCCAGGTTTAAGAATCAGTAGGAGAGTTGTTTTCGGTACACTTATTCTTTCTCCAGATATCATTATAGATTTTAATACCAAATTTAATTACTCTTATGGGTGTTGTTTTAAGAATTTCTCATGGACACCGACCAGTTTTTTGTTTTGAATCTTAATTTGTATATTTTTGCATTTTATCTTATAGATTGTGTTTGCTACTTAAAATTGTTTTTGGAAGAATTCTTTTGGAATGTTTCGGTCAATATATTTTTTATCGACTGATGCTCCGTTGCTATTATTTATAGAGAGATATTTTACATTTATAGGTTGACATCTACTAGTTATCTCTCTCATTTGACAAACTGTTTCTTGTTTTGTAGCAGAATTCAAAGTGATGAGATATACGGACCAATATCCCTTTTTTGGCTTATTTTATTGCTATACGGGCCTTTGATCTATAAAGTGTATACTTGATGAGGTTGCAGGCTCCTTATTAAATTTTCCATAGTCGTATTACATACTTACATAAATCATCGAAGAAGGATTTGTTTTCTTCTCCATGGGGATGCATTTTGAGGAAGGGTTTCTTTCATATAGCTATTATTGATTCCATAAAACGTTCCACGCTATCTATTTTGAGTTTATTTGATTTGAAAAATTTCTGATTTTTTTTTTCAGTCTGCTTTGCTTAGACTCAGTGTATGTAGGTGTTCATCAGTCACTTCGCTGTTCCTCAGCATCATTAAGAAATGATTGCTACCGCATGTGTGATCGTAACCACTACAGTTAAAGTCTCAGTAACTTGTTATGGTCAGCTCTATAACTGATAGTCTGATAGAATCACAACTAGAAGATTCTTTGTAAATTTTCCATTCTAAAGTTAATATGAATTGAATAAATGATGAGAAATAATATCATTTTCTGATTAAATCATCGTACATTCACAACGAATTATTTATGAAAGTTATTGATTGTTAATCAAATATAAAAAAAAGAAAACTTAGAAAGAAAGTAAAATAGAAACAGACTTAGAAAGATTGAAGGAAATAACGAAGACCTTCAAATGGAAGTGAATTAAATCGCTTGAATATAAAGAGTGAGAAATAAATTTAAATATGTTAAAAACTTACAATTCTTTTCGCAGGTTTAAGAAGTTCCAAGAAAATAACTCTCCAACAGAAATCATTCAATTCTCCACTTGCTATTTATATAGACCGAACATATGTTTTGACATATGTTACATTGTTAAATAAATTTAATCTTTTACTTCTCGTAAACAATTAATAATTACCATATTATGTCATGAAATTACACGGAGTAAAGTGATTACGGAAATAAATATTTTTATGCAGTAATATATGATTGCCAGCATCTGTCCATGCAATTAAGCAAAAGATTTAATGCATTTCATGAGTATATATACAAACTTAAATACAATGTGGGAAAATGCATTTGCTTTTTATTTAGTTTTCCAAGCAAAAGTTAATACCGAATTGAATAAAGTATGAGAAATAATGTCTTATTAAAAATAAATAATTGCAAATTTTATGAATTTCCTGAATAAAAATCCTTTTTTCCTTAATCAAATGTAGAATTTAGCTTAAGACATTATGACATTGAAACACTGATTCCTGTATAGCACAGAATTTAAACAAAGACGAGCCTGGTCAGCACCAAGAGGGGTTATTACTTAAAAGCAGCAGCTGTAAATATTGATGTCTTATAATAGATAATTGTTTGCAATTGTTAATGAGAGAGACGAGTTCCAATTCCAGGTTTGTTCGTTATTTTCATTCATGTGTAAATAGCCTTGGAAAATATATGAATCTACTTCTTCTCCCCTTAGGTATGGGTTAACTAATAAGACATATATCTGTAAATCATTATTATCTGAAAAAAAAGTTTGTTACAATATAAGAAATATTCCTGGCTGTAAATAACCAGCAAATATTTGAGAATTAGTAGAAACCGAATCATTCTGTTTTGATGAGATATTACATGCAAGAGATTGAATTCATTGTCTGCCCCAGAAAGATAGAAGTGCATACTAAAAAAAGCCAATTGAAGGGGGATGTAAGTGATTATTATGAGGAGGAGGTGATAGATATCGGTTGAATTTGAACAGTTTTGAGTAAGATGCTCTCTCGGGAGATCATGAATTTTTATCAAAAGAAAACGAAGATAGTGAAGATTTATTTCAAATTGTGATAAATATAAATTGGAATAGAATACAGGAAATACGTGGAAATCTATTCGCAACGTTAAGTTGTTGAAATTACATGAGATTATCAAAAAGCTCATTTCTGACAGTCTTCTGTATAATAGCATGTATATATTGCATTAACCAATTCACAGAGTTCAACCAATATACGGTATTTATGCTGTCTTTTCCCTGTAATATGTCTTTGTAATAGTTATATAAAACACATTATATTTTGAATTTATATGCAGTATAATTAAATTAACATGAGATAGGTGAAATAAAGAAAATTAGATGTGATTCACATTTTTTAAACCGTTGCTATTATATTCTTTATGTATATTTTTTTCATTTTTCGATTTTTTACATCTTGACGTTGAAGGCAAATTATTCCTTTTTATATTATGGAAAAAGTTGCCAAATGCAGAGTTTCCAGTCTAAACATTTTCCTTTATATCGTCTAAGCACTAATTATTAGAACCTCTTTAGAATATGTCTTCTATCGAGATATAATTTTAAACTTTTTCGTATATTTAATCATATGAACATTGTCTTTGAAAACGTAGAATACTCGATTTCTTCTCAGAAGTCATTTCTGTCAGCGAGCTGTTCCCGTTTTTATTATCCATGTGTGTGTGTGTTTGTGTGTATGCCAATGTGTACCTGTTTACCTGTATATATGTATATGTTTATTAGATGTATACAGTTTAATTATTTAGGTAGATTTTAGAGAACAGAGATTTGTAGAATTGAAATGATTACTTGCTTAAATATAATTAAACATATCCCTAAAAATAAAGATCTTCATTCTTTTTATTTGTTAAATATCGTGATATCAAGATGACTCTACAAATTTTCCTTGATTTTGAGGTACTAATTTATGCAACGTCAAACCTGGTCTGTAGCTAAAGAGGAGACAGTTTGCAGATGCCAGGTGTTGTAAGATTAATTGTATGTGTGATGTAACGTATAATGGCGTGTATTTTTTTTTAATTTTTGCGGGGGGGGTCTTGCTTCGGCAATTAGTTGGAGATTCGTCTCCAACTAAGCTAGAGAAACCCAGACGAGGCTATGCCGAAGGGCAGAGTCTCGTCTGAGGTGATAGACAGCTACCCGACCCGGTTTTTACGGGGTCTACGGGGACTTTTTGACCGAGCTCGGTTTTAACCCCGCATTAAAAACGGCCTTGTGCCACATCTTGTCTCGCAGGGAGGTGAGGTAAATAAACATGGATTTTTTAATTCCCTTTTGTGTTCGTTATATTCACTTACACGTAAATACCCTTGGGAAAGTTACGAATCCATGTCTTCTCCCATCATGTAAGGGTTAATTTGTAAAGCTTATATCAGTGCACCATAATTATCTCCAAATGTTACTACAATCTCAAAATATTTTCTGGCTTTAAATAATCTGCAAAGGGTTTATAAGGCGTATAAAACGGGTCAATATATATACCAGGCTCTTCTTCAAATATAAGGAAATTGTAAAACATTCGCTTCCATATACGATATTAGATATTGTGTAACGGTTCAACGTTGTTTTATTGTCATATTTTTCTATATCATAACAGGTTACTAAGTTTCTGGTAGACATCTTTCTTTATCCGTGTGCATTTTCAGATATTACGACACTATCCAGATAGATAGATTTATACACCTCATTGATTTTCACATAACTAATATAGAGCCCACACCTTTTTTTCTGATTCAATTTCCATTACAATGTGCACGTAAGATGCATTTCACTTGCCACAATCTACAACATCAACCCATAGTTGCTTTCCTGTAGTTTTCATAGATCTTATTTCACTATACACAATTTGTTTGCTATCTTTTCGTGAAAACCAGTATTATATTTAGGAGAAACTAAATTCTAAGCAAGTAAGAAGAATTTTGAAAATCATATCAACACGGACAAGGTTATCACTCCATCTTTCTGCTGACAGTTAACGATCTGCCTATGAAAATTTTCAGATCATTAATAAAAATTCATACAAACGATATGCAAGCACTTCAAAAAACCAAGGTGTTCATAGCTTTGTAGTTGACCTTTCCTCTGATATACATTTAAAATCTCTATCACACGGAAAATGACATTTTCTATACCTTAAATATCTATCTTGTTTCATCATGATGATGTATTGCATTTGTCTAAATGCAATGATTTGAACGTTTAATCCGAACGTCAAGTTGAACTTATGTGTAAAATGAATTATTTAAAATAATAAATCTGCTGTGAAAACGATTGCCTCCATCTATGGGCGAGGAAAATGGCTCTTTTTAAATTCTGTCTTCAGAGTCAAATTCATACCACAATGGTGTATTGCTGCCATAGCGGGCTAGAACTGCTCAATCCCCGCCTTTCAATGTTGATAAATTTCATAATCGTTTTAATTTTTGAAGTTAATGGAATTACTGTTCACAAAAGCCTCTTTCCGACAGACGCATCGATGCAAATCTATCGGTCTTTCCATGCAAATATTCAAATAACTTCCATTCTTTACTTACAATCGTTCAGATTTTTATATTAGACTCCTTCTGCTCCTTTCATTGATTCTAGTCACCCATATTCTAGCCGAAATCTTTTTCGACTAGACGGTCAAACTCTCTGTCTCTGAACAGAAAAGAATCCGGACGAGCCTCAGCCAACCCGATCCAGTTATGCGAGTTCTACAGGCATTTTTTGCCCGATCCTACGGGCTCGGAGAACCCACGTTAAACCCTTCCTTGTGCCACATGCAACCCTCGTGAGGGGAGGATAAGTATTCTTATCACCCATATTACTCCATATTCCATTTCTAAGCATAAATTTCTACACATCTATATTTTTACGGAGAAGTAACACTTTATAGAACAGACTCCCGTATTGATGCTTCCATGAACACTGAAATATTAACCACATTATGTCAAAGGTCAATTCTCCCAAACAACTTATCCTCCTTTATTATCAACAATTCTTTCTACATTCTCTTTTATTCGTATTACTCAACTCAATCATCATTGAGGAATTTTTTACAGTAACCTACAAAATGTGATGGATCTGAAGCCTTGTATTCGATGAAGCTTTTATTCAATACAAGATTAATTAACACGGATGTCTTATAGGAAGCTAGCAAGAATTAAATCAAGTGTATGGATTAAAATAAATATATTTCCTCTATTGATTTAGATTATTTAGTTGCAATCTACTTTATTTAAACTGTATTACTTTATTCAATTTTCAAATTTAAATATATTTTCCTTCAGAGTTTCAGATTTAATATCGGAATCCATATTCGGAAATATGTCTTTCATTTTTGTGGAAAAAAGACCGTTTCATCAATTGTTAATGATTTTATTACAAGTAAATATGAAGAATAATGCTAACCCAATTTATGTTCACCCAAATTCTATCCACCCTTCATATCTAAGCAAATATATACCTTCGTCGATTAAACGTAGGATTAGCAATCACTCATCTGACAAAGATGTGTTTGATAAATATAGTTTGGTTTGGTTTATTTTGTTTTACGGCATATCAAACTCAATGGATTATTTAATGACGACAACATTTTTAGGATAGATTCGTATGAATAGAATATGTATTCTTTGGTTTAGATTGGTTTGGTTTATTTTTTCCCACGGCACACCAACTCCAATGGGCTACTCAATGCCGACAAAATTCTTTATTGCTAGTAATATTTTGTATTGTCAAAAATCTGTTTTTGTTAATATTTTTCCATCAAAATTTATTGCCGGTAATAAGTTTTCCAAAGAAAGTATTGCTAGTAATAATTAACTATTTGTCCAGCAATTAAGAGGTGGTTCCATGCTCCTCAAAACCTCCTGATCAGAGGCCTTGCTGCTGGACGTAGTTTATCGTCTTACACAGGACGCGGGTGTAGTTCAACGCCTTACCCAGAACGGGATAAATATAGTATTTATAGTACTGTTTAAAGAATAGTGGTTACAAGTACGCTGAAATCAAATGTAGAAAATATGTTGACAGTGGTCTAATGAAAAAAAAAAGAAAGAAAAAGTGCATTTGGTACACCCCCCCCATTTAATCAGGCCATAAGTTTCTCCATTTAACTGAAAAACTTTTCTCTGAAATTAACCCTCTTTAACAGAAAACTAAATTATAGCTCCAATAATAACCTTGAGAAGATTATAAAGCTACACAATAATAAACTTTTAAGCCAATTTAATAATGTAGATCATAATGGACGCGCCAAGATAAATATTACTAATAATACTAACCAATGAAATTTAGGAATTCTAACCAATGCCCATTGCCAAAGAAAGGTTTAACTAAATCTCTTGTTTTAGCTAAGTACTATCTCTATAATTGAAAATCCGACGAAAAAATTCTATATCGGTAGTACTAAGAATTCTTTTAAGACTATGTGGTATGAACATATCCTGTCCTTCGCCCATAGTACTTATAGAAATAATACATCACTTTCTAAATATTTTTGGAGTTTAAAAGATGGTAATAAAACTCTTAAGGTGAAATGGAAAATTTTTAAAATGGCAAGTATATGTACATCTTTATATGAACCATGTTTTCTGTGATTACATTTAAAATTGGTGATTATCATCATTTATGATAAAAAATCTCTTTATTAAATCAAAGGAGAGAACTAACGGTAAATTTTAGACAAATCTACTTTTAACTTAGAATTTAGTTGATTTTTCTTATATTTTAGTTGAAATGCAGTGCACCATATATGGCTTATTTTTCTATTTGTAAGATTTATTCGGATTTAATGTTGACACGGTAGTGGTTCGCGTTGAGGAATCGTAGAGCCGAGTTCGAATTCCAATTCAATTCATTCCATTCGTTTGCCTGTTAATACCCTTGAGAAAGTTATGAATCCTCTTCTTCTCCCCCCGCCCAGCTATGGGCAAATAGCAGGACCGACCGGGGTTCTATAGCCTTGGATGTCAACTGCTCTACTGCAGAAAGGAATGGCAACCTACTGCGGGAAAAAATCTACCTGCTCAGTCATGTATCGAAAGATACATGATTGCCTAACCGTGTATCACGCATGGAACATAAGTGACTGATAGTTCTCTAATAATTTCTTTTTACTATTCTTAACATCTTATATGGATATATTGGTTAGATTGTATATTTGACATCTTACATTGATTGGTTATTATTATTTACATCTTATATGGACGATCTTTATAATTCTATAGGTCTTAATTTGTATTAGTTTCTTAAGACGCCTCTTATTTATCAACTATCAACGCCAGTAATTTAAAATCGCACGAGCAGACGCAATGGTAGTCGTCAAACCCCGGTTGCAATTGTGTAGCGATTTTTACATATTGGTTTAATCCTAGCTAGAGGCAATAAGACGTCTAGCTACATTGATGAGCTGTGATACAACAAAGCAGTCTGTATGTGGATAACAATATATATGCTCCTGGAAAATTTATTTCGGTTGAGTTCTCTGGGGAGGAAGTTTGAGTTTGTAAAAAGTGACTATTACGGCTAATAATTCAAGACCCTTCGGTAAATCGAATGGAGTTCTCTCAGTCACTGTGTGTCAAAAAATAAATACGCTTAAATTCACCTTCATCCCTGCCGTGCGCCAAAGGTTTAGTGGTAGAATCTCCGACTGACGCCAATTCAGTCGGGTTTCGATCCTAGCTAGAGGCAACCGGACGTCTAGCCACAATGATGAGCTGTGATGCAGCGAAACAGTCTGTCTGTGGGTGACTATATATATATATATATATATATATATATATATATATATAAGTGAACATAGAAGTCAACACTTGGAGCCGACAGTCTGTTTCATGCTAGATGCAATCGTCACCACGATTGCATCTAGCATGAAACAGACTGTCATCCTCTAAGTGTTGACTTCTATGTTCACTTTTATATTTACACTGTCGGTCTGTTTAAATATGTATTAGATTTTTACAATCTTTCCCGGGCCGTCAAATTCTGTTTAAAAGTCGAGATTTCTTGTAAGTAATCATGGATTTCATTAGTGAGAATGGTTTGAACTATAAGAATTTAATGATAGTAATTGTAGCGAAGTGAGGCATTTGGGGAAAAAAGATATGTAAACTTTGAACACTATTTACATTATTCGAACTATTGTCGACATCTTTGTCGCCATGTTTATCACAACGTTTCGGCTGTTGTACGCTCGGGCCTTCTTCAGGTGGTTGGAATGTCGAACTGAACCTTCTATTTCGCTCACTGGGGTAGACTGTTCGTTCCACGTGCCATGTCTAATGGATGTCAGTTATCTCTTGTTAATTCCCCTCTGAAAGTTCTCCACTGCCTTAACCAGGTATTGAACTCACACTCTTTGGGTCCTGTCACTGGATCTAACGAACACCTTTATGCACTGTGCCATATGTCCTCGATGACATAGTGTACATAATACCTCATCTCAGAAATATAGACAGGTACTGAAAACTTTGAAGATGCGAGATATGCTTCGACGGTCCGGCAAATCCCGCCCCATACAAATAAACCTCGCTTCTCAAAATATTCTCATCTGTTCAACCAATCTTAAAATTTTCAATAAAACCCCACTCGAAGAAGATATATCGCTTCACTAACAAATTTCGCATTCTAAAGATGTCCCGTCTTCTAAACAATCATTTCCATTCATCAACAATGTCCTATCTGCTAGTCTTGTGTTCTTCATAAAATCTTCCCTCTACAAGAACTTTCACTTCTTGAAAAGCTCGGAACATATGTCGGTTCTTCAACAAAGCTCGCTTTTATGGCAAACATTCATATTTCTTACGGTTAAATTATTTCCAACAATTCTCAACAATTTTTTTTTTCCAAAAATTCTGAGTTCTAAAACCAATTATCACATTTTCAAATCTTATTTCCTAAATCTTTCCTGATTCGTTTTTTACGGTTTATCAACCCTTTGCAGGTTCTTTAAATCCATCAAATATGTAAGATCTTTTTCAGTTAATAAAGATTGATACAAGTCTTTAATTACCTCATAGCTTGCTGGATAACAGGTGGATTCATATATTTCCCAATAGCATTTAAACGTAAAAGAATCTAACTGTAAATGAAACCCGACTATCTGGTCAACAATTCCGAGCCATTATTTATTACACCACCCACACATTCACGCTTACAGAATATGGTATTTGAAAGCGTTCACCAATCTGGCCAATAACTAGCCTCGATGTTGCTTAAGTTCGTATAAGAAACGGTGTTTCAACGTAATGTGTCCGTACGTTAAATATTTCCTGTAATCACACACAATTTCGTAAGTAATCTCTTCTACCAAAACGTGTTAATCATTGACCTTTTCGTAAAGAATCTCTTATGCCAAAATGTGTTAAATCAAAATTAATTTGACAACAGAAATGTGCAGGTAAGAAATAATTTATTCCAATATTTTTTATAACAATTCTTGTTCTGATTAGACAAAAAAGTCATGTGACATCTGTAAGGAGTGATTACTCGATAGCGGGTTGTGCTCTTTGGATCCAAATACTCACGAGAAGGAACTGTATAATCGTCGCTTTTTGCACGTTATCAGCTGTTGAATGTAACAGAAATAATTCAATAAATATATTTCTTTCATTCAATGTAAATCAAAGGCAATCAATTTTTTTAATTCTATCAAATGATAACGTTAACAAATTCATGGTCGCCATATAGTGACGGTGGACATTATTCTGTTCATGAGATTCCAGAATCAGGTGCAACAATAATAACAATAATAATAGCAACAAAAGCAATAACAAAAATAAAGCGTTTCTTCAAGATACTAATTAATTATAATCTTATTAGAATTATTTATTACTACAATAATCTGCTAATGTTGGATTAGTAGTATGGCCATGCATTTCAACGGCATATATATATATATATATATTTCAATGTCTAACAAGTATTTCTTTCATCTTTATCTTTCACATTTACCTCCACATTCATTTCATGGTTACATTCTATAAATTTTAAATGGTGAGTATGAACCAAGTAATAGCGATGTTGGATGTAGCCTGCTTTTAAAGAAGACAAATTCCTGATGCTATTCTGAAAATATAATTGAAAAATGCAACGGTTGAGGCCACCAGCGCTGCTATCCTGGCTTCATTACGAATTCCAGTTATTGCAACATCAGATTCGTTCTTTCAGGTAACTCGACCTTTTAAGAGGCCGCCTCTCTGCATAATTCGCTCCGCGATTTGTATTTAATAACAACAGCTCTTTATATCAGGAGATAGATCTTACTTTTATAATGGCAACGAAATTTGCATTAGTCAATCAGAACTTGTTTGCAGTCTGCGCACTTTCCAGTTTTGATTTGCCCTTCCGGACGAAAAATTTTTAAGACGCGCATTTGACCACAAGTAGAACGTATGAACCTGTAAAGTTTTTTTTTCTTTTTATTTCCGTTTTGACAAAGTTTCTTTCTTTCTTTTTTATTTTTGTTTTTTTTATTTATTTATTTTTTTTTTGTCAGATTACATTTTTGTTTTCATTTTGTTAATTTGTTTCAGCTGCGGCCTGATTTAATTTTTGTTTACATTTCTTTTTTCGTCGGACTTGTTTTTTTTTTTTTTTTCCTGTTTATATTTTGGTCCGCATTTTGTTTTCGTTTATGTTTTTTCCTTGTTTAAACTTTGTAGTTGTGAAAAAAAAGAACTTTATTTCTGGAAAAAGAAAAATTAATAAAATGGCCGATATCAGTCGGATCGTCAAAAACTTATTTAGATCTGCCACTAAGGCAGATCCACCCGACAAATCTGATGAGGCCGTCTCTCCGCTCGCGCAACCGAAAGGGGAAAAACATCTTAAGCTGGGCCCTATAGGTAAAAGTCTAATATATCCACCCCAAATGAAAAAGAAAGAGATAAAGACAAAGGCACAAGCACTGGTATGGTGGCCCCCTCTCCGCCGATATGCATAGCCAATGTGGCGGAGATTATCGAGAAAGTAAAAAAGTAACCGATGGTGTGATTTTGGTAGATCAATGCAAAAATCGCATTGCAAAAAGAACAGTGTCAGATTTTTGTGATCGACAAGCCTACGCGCAAAATTTGTTGATGCACGAAATGCACTGTGCTGAATTCCTTGAGGGTTAAACCTCTACAGTTCATTAGAAGACTAGGTTATTTCATGTGGGACATACTGTTGTCCAGGCAAGATGAATATTTGGATCTAACGTCTCGTCATTTGATCACGAAATACTACATCATCCGCACAGAATACCAAGGACGGCGTTGTGACGTCGTCCCCTGGTCGCAGCGCCAACTGTGACGTTCTATCCTGGTCTACCACGGCACCAACTGTGACGTCCCTAAACACCACCAATTGTGACGTCCTCGGCGCGGCGCCAGCCGTTCGCTCCTCGCTGCTCCGTTCGGGTGTCGCTGCTCCAAACGTGACGCCCGCCTGTCGCGTCAGTCGTGTTGTCTCGTCCTGTGACGACCAACTGGCTTGGTATCGGTCGCGGCACCCAAATGTGGCGTTCTAACCTTTTGGTGATTCGGGTGGGAATCTGGTTACATTTGATATCAGCCTCGTCGTTCCCAACCCGCTTCCAACGCCTGGTTACCAAGGTAACTGCATAGATCTCCAGTCTGCCTACCCACGTTGTAAATTGATCTTAGGCAGACGAGATCAATCAGTAGTTGGGGCCGTAATGCAAATCGAGTTCAACGGGGGGTGACACCACACAAATATGCATAAAAAGAAAATAAAATGAAAACTCAAAAGTTCAAAGTATCAAAGAAAAAAGGTAACAAACTTTATGTCTAGTTGTTCGATACATAGGACTGCATCTATCTCCCGACCCGTTCTATGGTTTGTGACACGTCGTTTTCCGTTAGGCGAGTTTTAACGCTTCAAGTTGTTTGCTCTCTAAGAAATTGGTTTTTCGGTCTGTCTTCGGACGAAAGTCGAAAAGAACTTATTTTGGTGGTCTGGATCTAAGTCGCTCTTCAAAATAATTGTTCTTGGGTTGAAGAGGAGTCCGGAATTTGCGTGAATCTTGGTCAGCTATCTACGAGGCGGCTTCAACTGGAGACCGAAATTCGATCTCAACTCGAACTGAAACTCAACTCAAACTCTACTCAAACTCTACTGTTTTCTGCTTGCTGTGGCTTCGCTTATATGGACGCCGACCAAAACTGTGGGGGTGTCGGCGTCGGGGTTTCTCGATAATTCTAAATACATATCCACCTCTCTGGTTAGGAATTTCCACTTTTTTTCCATTTTTGGGAAACTTTCCTTACTCCCACCTTCTCACCATATTTCAGAGGGGCGTGCACTGCCCTCCCCACTTCTTCGTAGCAGCTTCTCATACCTATACTCTGGATGGGCGCCGACAGCCTCCTTCGTGCGTCACGTGATCACCACTCGACCAATGATGTCTTAGTCGGGCGTGGACGAATCCGCGGTTTTGTTTCAGGAAAAAAAAAAAATATCTTGCTTAACTAAAAAAAATTATCTTTTCTTTTTCCTTTTCTTCCTCTTAATCGCCCTTATCATTTCTCTAGCCGCAACGGGACAATATGAACAATGGCGGTCATAACTCTTGTTCTACACGTGGTTTTCGTCAGGCATTTTATCGCTAATTATCCGAATGGGTGGTCTTTTTAACACGGCCAAACGTCGCCCCGAAAAGACATTTCTTTAAATCCCATTCATCTCCCTTCGGTACATATTTCTGATAACATAATTTTATTATCGCAGGCCAAAGATGTTCCGTCGAAAGAAATCGGTCAGTGGACACGTCTTGTGTGGCTTTTAATTTTTCATATCTATCCAGAGCCCTTTTGCTCACCTGTTTTTCGTCACTTATCGAAATAACATTTTCATTTGAATTTTCCCGTTCATTTCCTTTCGGTACATATTTCTGATAACATAATTTTATTATCGCAGGCCAAAGATGTTCCGTCGAAAGAAGTCGGTCAGTGGACACGTTTGTTTGGCTTTTTAATTTTTCATATCTATCCAGAGCCCTTTTGCTCGCCTGTTTTTCGTCACTTATCGAAATAACATTTCATTTGAATTTTTCTTTTCCAGTCGGCCAGCAGTTTGTTTTATCTCAGATAACACAGCCATTGCCAAAACACACCGATTCCCTTTATCCACTCAGAATTTCCCTGTCATTGTAATGACACTCTTTCGCCATTTGTTACTTATCAAAATATCCTTCAACAATTGTCTCTTAGCCGCGGTGTTCTGCTTATCATCCACGATTCGGTCCTTAGCCTCTCCTTTCCTTCTTTTCTTTCTTTTCTCTTTCTGCCTCGTTAAATGGTGCCACAGCGTAGGACCACGTAACAGTTTATGAGTTCCCTGATTATATTCTTGGAGAACATTTAGCGGCCTATCTCAAGCAGTATGGCCAGATTCTAAATGTTACGACAGAGTATGAGACAGGTGAGTGGGGTTTCGAGATAACGATAGATCAAGAAGCCTTTACCTCCATTCCCAACAGCTTAGATCTAAAGCCATTCCGGGACTTTATCGATAGGTTGGATCTTGTCGATAATTTCAGGAATTAATTTCCTCGGAATGTAGTTTGTACTTGTACTAATAAAGGAAACTCGGATTCGGTGTTGCGTACAAGATACATTAACCGAGTCTTAGTTAGTAGAGTCGACTTAGCGCTCTCAGGCTGTCCAAGTCATCATTATTCGGACAATCTTCCAAACTTAGATAAGTCTAGTATTAGAATGGCTGGATACTAGAAATACAACACATCGTTGCTCGATGGGAAGGATTTTCAAGAACAGCTTTTACTAACTCTAATGCATGAATTAACGGGATCTGTGATTGGGAATAAGAAGTGGGATCACATTAAGCTACTATTAGGTCGTTTGCCGTTGATTATAGTAAGAATTTCAACCAAGAGAGATTAGCTGAGCAAATGACACAAGAATCTAGAGTAGAAAGAGTTATAAAATCGGGAGATAGTGGGAAAATAGGAGCAGATAGGGCAGAGTTGTCCACCTTCCTTATCGAGAAGGATCCAGCTAAATTAAAAAGGATGTCTTCCGAGGCAACAAATATGGCCGCTGAAGTGCGAACTAAAGTAGTTTGGAGTATCGCAGATAGATATATCGCTAGTGTCACGCTAGTGCTGGATGGGCGTGCCGTGACTACAAACGATGGCATATGTGAGGCTTTTCTATCTCACTTTCAGGATCTCTTACCAAGGAGCCTGGTTTGGGCCTGACTCAGTTCGACACCTGATTTTCCCTGCCTCGAAGCGACTTAAGTAGCTGGGTGCGAGGAGGAAATCTGGGATGTGTTGAAGCATGTCCGTCGAGACAAGGTTCCGGGTATCGGTGGAATCCCCTATGAGATGTAAATGAGGCAGTCGTATGCGTTTGTCACTCTGATGGCACTGGTCTTTAACCAATGGACGATGAACGGGAATATTCCCAAAAGCTTCACCAGAGGGGTGATCAAGTTGCTTCGTAAGGCCGGTAATTCAGCCTTGTCCTTTCTGGCTTCTCTCAATGTGGTCGTTATTGACACAGTAGTAAGGGATACGTTTGGCCAATATTCCCATCATGTGCTCGGTCTTAGTAGAGAAATGATATGAAATTGTTCAATCTCTTTTGAGAGATTCTTGCCTTTATTGTGCGGCAATTCTGCCTCTCCTCCAGATCGGCGTTAACATTTTCCACAGAAATCAAAGTATTCCCGTGCATCGTTTCTATGCGATGTATGGGATTCCACTAGGGCCCGGTGACGATGCAGATCTCGATGCTCTGACTCACTTTTGAATTTCTTTCCAGCTTGGAGCCTTTTTTCTTTAATGCATGCTTCGGGCGCTCCTGGGTAATCAACAGATCATTTGGATCCAATTCCTGTTCCTTTCCCGGATCACTGAAGGTATTTCAAAGATAAATGTAAATCGTCTGCTCTGATGCCTCTAATATACCGCACCTCTTATCTTCTACGAGAGACCTAGTGAAACCGAACGGATTTGAGATGAAACTGGCCTCGTTTATTCGGTCATTCTTTCCTCCTTCTTCTATGCCCCTCCGCTCTGCGCAAATTCTTCAATTTATTTCTCAGGATGCCACCTAACTCTGCTAGAACAAGTCTTTCTTCGGTACTGGCGGATTCAAATTGTTTCCTGTCTGTTCTGATTTCTCTGCTCACGTCTCTTGTGCTCTCTCTATCGTTCAAATTATAAGTCTTTTCATGGAGTCTCGTTTCAATAAAGCCAAACATTTCTGATGCCATGCTTACAATTATCATTGTCATAAAGTTTAAACGTTGTTCTACATTTCCTCTTGTAGCCATGTTCAAAATATCCGTGAAGTCATTATGGAACTTCTGCTATTCCTCTTTGTTTTTAGCTGGCGGCAATTTAATCCTCTTCCCCGATGCCGAGTGAATGAGTTACAGGAGATCCAGGGCTCTGTGGGGTGCTTCATGGCCTCGCTCCTCTTTACCCGGGCCATGACCCGTACGTTGCGTCCGCTTCACCCGCTCCTAGCATTTCATCCGGCCTTTGAGTATTTTGAGGCCACGTGAATTTTTACATTTCTTTCCGCATAGGCATTTACTCGTAATTTGTTGTACATTGCCAGTCGTTAACATCGTTTCTGTGCTAATGGAGATCTCATCCTCCGCCCCTCGCGAGTCCCCTGCGTTAGCATTTATAGAAGCTGATTTATGAGTACTCATAAATCGTGTTCATAGGGCCGCTAACCTTACAATCCTCAAACGCCGTCTTTCCAAGCTGTCAGCTGTCTTTCTCGTAGTCAACCAGTTTATTCCCGGGTTGTCAACTTAATTATCTCAGTAGTCACTGTATAATCCAGACCAAATATTCTTAAAATACATGTATAAAATGCAACGGTAGAGTTCATCATTGATTTTATCCTGGCTTCATTACGAATTTCGGGTATTGTAACATTCGTTCTGCCAGGTTAACAGGTTTTGTCTCCGCATAATTCGATCCAAAATGTCGTAGAATGTAAAAGATCTAAAAGTTGGGATAAGAAGCTGTAAAAATAAGTTAGAAGTTATTCTTGTTAGAAAATAATAATTTTTGTTTTCTTTGAAGCAGTTCGCCACAAGCAAGGCGCTAGGGCAACTAGCCAGCAAGGGGTTACAAATGATTGATAATATGGGTAAAGAGGTATGTTTGAGGAAAGGATACAGAGAAGGACGGGGAACATTATCTTCATATAATACTGAAATAGTGATGAATTGTGAATGTGTTTGAATGAAATCACCATGTAATATTTACTACTAATATTAGCAAAAAGAATCTATATTAATTTGGATATCGATAAAATATATGTTTCTTTTTATATATATGTGAAACAGGGGTGTGAAAGGTTAAGAATATATGCACTTACCACAGTGCCAGAGCAGTGACAGCTGCAATCTTCTAGACACACGACATTTTCCTTACAATGCATAGCGCAATGAATAAGACATGGAGGGAAAAATTTTTTTCCTTGAGTTACAGTCGTTACTAATAATGAGAATATAATAAGTCTCATAATTGCAACGTTCATCTTCCTAAAAGAAAATGTGATCAAAAATAGAAAGATTAAATTAATGGTTGTTTTAACATTAAGAAATTTGTAGTTTTCTTTGGTCATTTTTTTAGCGGCATATCGAAACCTCTATGGGATATATAATGGCGAAATGTAAATATATTTGTTGCATATGCTATATGCATTAGCATAGTCCAGTTGTTTTCAGCTTCAGTATTTTCAAATATTTTTGTTGGTTTCCTTGTATTATTTGTGACTATATAAGTACATTCATTTAAAATGTGTTTGCCCGTGAGTGACTCTTGAAGCACATATTTGTTGGTCACTTTTGCAGATACCAGCCTACTTTCTTTTTCTTTTTTTTTTTTTTTTTTTGTACGATTCTTCTTATTTGCCTTGTCAGTCTAAAGATTCTACCATTTCATTTTTTAAATGAAACTGTCTATATCATTTTTCAGTATCAACTATTCTCAAGGGTTTCATACCGTGGCAGATTTTGTTGCTGAGTCTAACTTGTCATTCACTTTAATTCTAATGTATCTTGAGATCCAGTATAGAACTATTTTTTTATTCAGACTGCATAGCAATTTCACCAAACGTGGGTTGCCATTTTTTTAAAATTTTTTTTTTTTTAAGTTTTAAAAATATTTTTATTTTTTTTTAAATTTTAAAAATATTCTTATTTTTTTTAAATATTTTTAACTGATAGAGAATTAGAAAATATTACATATTGTCGGGTTCTAGGTCTATTGCACAAATCTCTGCATTGATAATTGAAGTTTCTTTTGCCATGTGTTTTTTTTTATTTTAATTTTTTTAATTTTGTAAAATTTTATTTTTTCTTCTTATACACTGCTACACATCCTGTCTTATTTTTGCATTTTGATCAATCTGCCAGGATATATGAGTTTGTTGGATAACTGATATATTTACTTACAAAGATCCATTTAATCATTGAGTGAGATTTTTTTGCAATGTTATTTGTTTCATATTGAAAATTCTGTCTGACAATATTCTTCCTTGCTGCACTCTTTTTCCTTGGATTTTGGATCAGAGACAATGAAAAGATCTATTCGCAAGAAAGTTCTTGATGGATTCTGGTAGCCTCCCTTTCAGTCCAAGGTCATGTAGATCTCGTATTATCCTTTATTTTCAGGTAGTTTTGTAAGTCTTTTCCAAGTACAGAAGCCATGTACTTATTTCTTATTAATCCTTATCTTTTAAAGCTTTTCACACGAACAAATTGCTCCATTGACCTACTGTTTTTGTGAAAGCCACATTGTAAGACAGTCATTAATTTGTTGGACTCCAAGTAAAAAACTAAGCGGTTATTCACCATTCTTTCCAAGGTTTATAATTTGGTATATAATTTTCAGTTTCTGAATTGTCTTTTCTTGGTATAAGAATCGGTAAGATACTTGTATTTGTTCAGGGAATTTACCTTTTATCTAATAAGAATTTTAATGACACTTTTAGGAGGTGTTTTAAGAAATTATACAGGGCATCGTTTGTATGGCTAGATTGTGTGAAAAAATTATTCTAGTCGTGTCCGAGAGAATGGTCTCTTGTAACCTTTCGTGTTCTTTGTTTTGAAGGGTTTTTTTTTTGCATTTTGTTTTATAGTTTGTTCATTAATCGTTTCTGAAATCATTTTTTGAGAATATTTTTGCCGAAATATTCGTTATAGACATTTTGTCCGTTAACGTCCTTTTATTTATCGAAAGGTGTTTTATTGTTATAAGTTGATATTTGCTCGCTATTTTCATCATTTGCCAAACAGTTTTCAGTTTTGTAGCCGAATTAATTTGCTGACATAATTTTAACCAAAATTTCTTTTTTAGCTTCTCTTATCTCATTAGGATCCTTGGCTCCATTTTGTTTATGATGTTGATGAATGTTGTGCTCGTCTTGCATTTTCGAAGCTCTGCCTTACGAAGTCTTATTACCGATCATCGAACAAAGGTCTTTTACATCTTCTTGCTTTTGAGATTTGGGAAATAATTTGATTTGTAATTTATTTTCATTTAATTTGCTTTTCATAAATCTCCGAAATTTTCTTAGCTTTGCTTAGCCTGCACTTCGGTGTTTGTTCATCGATCACTTCAATGTTTATCAGGATGATTTGGAAAAGACGCTAACGCGTGTATCACTGTAAGCTCTCCAGACAAAATCGAAGTAAACTTTTGCTGGTTTGATGTGTCTCGTTGCTACACAGATAACTCATTATCCTTAATGAATTTATCCGTAATTTCTACATTTTGTTTGTCCACTTGGGTCCGCTGGTACTTTCTTTGCCTATTAAAATCCGCTATGAAAAGACATTTTCAAAGATAAATTTTGTTTTTACTTTTAACTGAAAATATGGATTACTTTATGTGTCTAGATTTATAGGAATCTGTTTTGTAAAAAAAATACTGAAAAGTATAGCCGAAAGCGCTTTGACATAGAAAAAACATTTGGACAATTTCTGCATAATTTCCGTCAAGAAAATAAAAAATAAAAATAAAAATAAAAACTTAACTACAGTATTTTGTCATTCGTTTTAATGAAACTTATATATATATATATATATATATATATATATATATATATATATATATATATATATATATATATATATATATATATATATATATATCTCTATAACTGCTATAGCGTAACTTAATATTATATTTTATCACATTATACACACACATATATATATATATATATAAATCGTGTGGTAGATTTCGTAATAAATACACATAAGCAATACATACATATATATAAATATATATATAAATATATATATATATATATATATATATACATGTATATACATATATATGTATGTATATATACATATATAAATATATACTATATGCATGTATATATATATATACGTATTTATATAGTATATATTATATACTATATATATACACGCATATATATATATATATAAATTATCTAAAACTCATTTATCAGATGGCGCAGAGTTTCCAATATATATGAAAAATTATGTTACCAATATGGCCACTCTGACATCTTTTAATCTTGTATCTTTCGCATTTATTAAATTTATACTTCCTTCCACATCTCTCTCTCTCTCTATCTCTCTCTCTCACTCAAAGATAAAAAAGCGCACACATGCAAATTCGCACACATATGTATATATCTGTGCATATAATGTACATACCTATACGCGTATATGCACACATACACTCCCTCACACACAGAGGCACACACACAGACACAGACACACACACACGCACACACACAGAAAAGGTTTTGAGTAATTTCTTTATCATATCGTCTAGCCTGCCGTGATGTATCTGGTCATGCGGTGGGATATACAAAGATAATCCGCTGACCTTTTTGTAAAAAGTAGCTCTCACAGCAACTGCATGTTATTCTAGTTTTAATTCAGTCTTGTTCTTTGTCACGGCAATTCTTTTAAGACAGTAACACGTCCAGAAGGCCCTCTCGTCCTACATAATGAATGTGATTGTACACTTGATAGTTTCTAATATGAATATTATCTTATTTAGAAATGTTTCTTGGATACAAATAACACAAGGATCTAGTAATGTTATTAGCACGAGTAATACATTGTAATTTCGTTTATTCCACAACATTTCCATTATAGTATTTTATATTCCATCTCTTTTTTATTTGTGATTTATAATTTTCTGTGTTGGTTCTATTGTTTAAAACTTTTTAATGGCGTATCGTCTATTTTCTCTATTACCTTATATTAATTTCTGTGGGTATCAAACGTATTTCTTTTATATGTGGTCATGATTTCTGGATCATTTCATAGATGTCTGTTTTGAGATTTCTTGGGCAGATTGGTGGTCTTTGTGATTTTTTGTCTACTACGGTTTGATTTAGTCGGATATTTTGTGTTTTGTATATGTGGCACTTAAGCCATAATATGTGAGTTGGAACTGGTCTCTTGCAATTTATATATTATTAGAAGTTCTTGGAATTTTAGCCAGTTTTTTTTTCCTATCGGCACCAACAACTCTTATATTTGTCCGTTTTGTTGTCATTATTGTTACCAACTGGAAAGATATATCATATCTTCACTTGACCGCTATGATTTCTGTCTCTCTTTTATATGTGTAGTAAATTTCACAAAAGCTTGATGGCTTTCTTTAAAATAAGCTCATTTAATATCATGAGTCCACACTTTCTCAATATGACCTGGATCTTTTTAACACATTTCGCAGATACTGGATTTCCGCTGTAGCTCACCTTGTGATGGCCATATTTCTGACACTTGAATCACATCAAGGGATAGCGGATGTACTGTTCAACCCTTTCAATCGTAAAACCAATTTTTCTTTCCTTCCGGGTTGAGTGTTTATTAAATGTTAATATATAAGTATGTGTTAAGATTTGTTGATCTCTCCTTTTTTATATATTATACTTCTACTGATAGTAACCCCTTACATTCCCAAGGCTGCACCTATTTCCACTGGAATGGCAAGAGACAGCTTTCTATTACAGACAACTCACAGTGGATAAAGGCGTTAGATACAGTGACAGAAACCAAAGAGTGTAAGTTCAATACCTGATTAAGGCAGTGAAGAACTTTCAGAGGGGAATTAACAGGAGATAACTGATAACTGACATCCATTAGACATGGCAAGTGGAACTAGAACAATCTACCCCAGAGAACGAAATAAAGGGTTCAGTTCGATATTCCAACCACCTGAATAAGGCCGGAGTATACGACGGCCGAAGAGTTGTGATAAATATGGCGACATAGATGAAGACAATTGTCCGAATAATGTAAATAGTGTACATAATACTTCATCTCAGAAATATAGCCTAACAGCTTTTCAATTAGATTGTTGATATATAACAAGTCAGAAACGGTTCATCTTTAATTATCCGCTCTATTTGCTAAATAATTTTTCCGCTTAAATCTCCTGTTTGTAATAAATAAATACAGTCCGACCTCTTTGATCCGGCATTTTAGAACTAGGACATTGTCAGATCACGGGTATGCCGGATGACAGAAATCTTATTTAAAATTAGTCTTGCCAGCTCATTGCAAATATATATATATATATATATATATATATGTAAGCAAATATATGGATATAAATTTCTTTCATATATATATATATATATATATATATATATATATATATATATATATATATATATTGATGTTCTATCAAAGGTAGACTAAAGCTTAAAACAAGAAATAAAACAATAATTAATGCTTCTTAACAAGGCTTTATTGTTTGATAAAATAAAAATTCCTAAAGGAAGACTAAAAACGAAAAATAATATATATTTACAATACTTTTTTGCGGCTATATATTAAGAAATGAGCATACAACGGCCGGAACGTTGTGATAAATATGGCAACTAAGATGAGGACAATAGTCCGAATAATGTAAATAGTGAACTCCTTTTGATGTGTTCAGTCTCTCATGTGAATACGTTAAATTACAATTTGATATTTTTCTCATCAGTCCTGTGCTCCACGACCCACGACGGAGTCCAGTTATTGATGAGGATTTACCAATTTGGTTCAACCCATTCGCCTTTTTTGAGGCATGCATACATCCACTAGTATCCGATCGTCGAGAGAGGAGATTCAGCCCTTGTTTATTTTGAGCTATAGTACCCAAAATACCTGACAACTTAATTTGAAACAGTGGTCAAAGTTTTCTTTCTCGTCGATTTGTTTGACTCCGCCTTCTAGCACATTTAAAATAAACGGTAGGGTTTTTGATCGTTATATGATCAGTTTTGAGACAAATGTCGGACGTAATTATATCGGTGCTAAAGCTTGACGTGATAAACCGATTGAATGTATCGGGCCTCTCCGACTGTCCGTCTAGCGCAAGTAAAGACCAAAGTGTTGCCTGTTACATGACCACTTATAGACTTGAGTCATGGACGGCTAAGTGCCCAATTTTCCGTTTTCAGGCTTAACGGGTCGTATCCACTGCAAACAGGTGGCTTCACTGGCGGGGTTTTTCTGCACAGGTGTCTTTGGCGTATTATGCAGCTCCGGCCGACAGAGAAAAGTAAATTGTAGAAAAACAATTCGACGAATAACCATTCAGTAATAATATTATCTCTTATCTTTCAAATGAAATACATATCACAATTTCTTTTGAAAGGTTTAAATCAGATTATTTTATAAATTTCTATTGCATAAACTTGTGTCGTTTTGTCTTATTACAAACGAAGATACCGATCGATGTATATTCAGCTTAATGGCCTCAAACTAGATTTAATTTTTTATTGTATTATTTTCTACGACCAGCATGGCCCGGCGTTGCCCGTGCTTGATTCAAAAAACGTACGACTCATACAGCAATCGCTATCACTTGACTTAAAATATTCTTGTCCTTCCTTGCCTTTAAAGGAGTGTCCTTTGCTGTGCTGATGTTGCTACATGCCTTACTTCTTGCCTATCTCACACTGTGAATTTTTTCTAAGCTCTATACTAAACATTAAGTCTGTTACGAAAAAAGAACTAAACAAAATGAACACAAAACGATCAGCTTTAAAAAAAGGGACTCGTAACTGGAAAAACCGAATGAAAAAAGAATGTTAACAACAAATACTTTTTCACACCCAACCCAGTTCTGCGAAATCAGAATCAACGTTGAGTTTAAGCAAGCGAATGAGCCAATTGGAGTAAAGTGCCATGCAGATTTAAATTTTTTCCACTTGTGACGAATGTAGCTATCAATTTTTTTTTTTTTTTGCATGCAAGTTAACATTCGTGTCAGTGAGCTGTTGACTCTCACGCTGGCCAATAGAATCTTTCTGCCTATTCGTGGCAGCCAGTTATAGGATCTCACTCTGGCCAGTACAAAATGGGGGCAAACTACATGAAAACTGTCGTAGAAGCATGAAAAAATCGATTATTTCCACTATCGATGGAAGTTGGGAAATGCAAAGTCGGTCGTGGCCTTCCCGCTAACTTGGAGCATGTGCATATAAATTTTGGTGCAAATCCGTCGAAAATTGCGGCCGTGCATTCGTTACACACACACACACACACACACACACACACATATCCTGCCTTTTATAGATAGAGATTTTAATCTGAATATTCTTTTTTTATTATTTATTGTATCATTTGACTTGGTTTCATCATAATTCATGATTCATTGCTCTCAAGATGAATTCAATCTGATTGGAAGTTTACTTGTCATTATTATAATTTCTGATTTCTATGTGACTTAGTAAATATTTTTTGTTTCGTGTGATGAAGATACGAGATTATAGGGATTTTTTATTTCCCAGTTTCGTTAGACATTCAATTTGAAACAAAAGAATAATTTGAAGTAATTAGCAAATATTCAAGTAACAGAAACATTCAAAGAAATATAGTCCACCGCTTATTGATAAATTTATTCCAATAAGATAATTGCATTGGGATCTTTTCGTGATTCTGGAATATCTGTCTGCGATAGACTAGATCTTATATATTTAAGAGGGGATACAAAACAGTTCATTATCAGTCTATATTTCTCTAAGACACATGGCACAGTGGATAAAAGTGTTAGTTAGATCCAGTGACAGGACCCAAAGAGTATGAGTTCAATACCCGGTTAAGGCAGTGGAGAAATTTCAGAGGGAAATTAACAAGAGATAACTGACATCCATTAAACAATCTACCCCAGTGAGCGAAATAAAGGGTTCAGTTGGACATTCCAACCATCTGAAGAAGGCTGGAGTGTAAGACGGCCGAAACGTTGTAATAAATATGGCGGCAAAGATGAGGAGAATAGTCCGAATAATGTAAATAATAAAACAATTCAACTCTGGCAGAACATTCTCAGTAACATTTGGAAATATTTTGATGAATTTATCGAGACTCGTTCGTGATTTGAAAAGTTCTGCTCTGTTTTCAGAGAGAACTCAGAAAATTGATGATGACAGATTGGAATTATTACAGGGGAGATGCAAAATATTAACCGATAATTTCTTGCGAACAAAATTTGTTTCCGGTTTAATAATTTGGTTCAGCTGAATTTAAATTATGGAGATGTATTATCTCCAACAAATTTTACTTGTCTTTTATCAAATTCTGCTAGGAATTATGAGTTAGGCTTTCCATGACTGATTCTAGATTTATATGCAGTTCTTATGCCCCACATATAACCTTTGGCATGAGAGTAACACGCAGCCTTGTGCTCATCCTTTCTCATGAGAATATGCTTAAAAGGCTCTTCTTGTTTTCTGAGCTGTATAAGCTGGTAATTTGTTGAGGTTTATGATTGTGTTATGAAAGATTTTCGGTCAACATATTCCTTCCCATATCTGAATTTAAGCGAACGTTTTATAATGTCTAAAAACATCACATTGTAACTGCTTTGGTTCTTTACGCTTCTCTTCTACACATGAAAATATTGATTTAAATATAAGTTGTAAATGCAAAGCATCAGAAATTCTTAACATGAATTTATTAAAGAAACCGCTATTTTTTATAACTTTGGAAGATTCGAAAGACAGGTTCGTAAACTGACATATCGTTATTATCTGAATATTGAATGTTTTCTTCTATAATTTTTCTAGTAAATACTATTTAGTCACTGAAACAGAAGGGACCTCAACACCAGTAATGATCCTGTCAAATCTCACCACATTATTCATAAGATTAGATGGAAAATGAAACCAACGTTATTAGTGTTCATCAATGAAAATTCGATGAAAAAACTCTGTGGAAATGTTTCTCCTTCTCAAATCCTCTGTTAGAATGTGCAGCACTGTTTCTAGATTCATATTCATTTCTCCTGCTATCATCCGCTCGCATAATATTTGATATAAGTGGACTAAGCTGTATTGTGTCCATCAGTTGTCTTAAGAATATGCTCTAAAAGGATATTATTGTTTCTAAGCTGCACATGATATTATTTGATGATCACGTTGAGTAACTTCACATATACCTCCTTGTTTTCTTTTATTCACTTATCTTCTACGTATGAAAATAGCAAAGCAGAGCTACTCATTATCATGACATAGCTAAATAATAATGGCTACCTCATTAGAAATTTTCGCGCTTGCAAAGATACCTTTAATATCTGATTCTTTAAAGATTACTTGTATAATTTTTGTAATAAATAATATTTTGCTCACATTATTACTGCATTAAAAAAGAAGAGATATCAGATATAAGTATATTGTTTTGAAATAAATATTATTTTCAATATTCGTCTACGAAATAAACATAGCTTCACAATTAGAAGTTAGTTTTGCAAATTTAAAATCTAATGAATGCTACAAATTCAAATAATTTATAAAGGACAAGAAGTAATGTCAGTTTAAGAAAAATAATTTCAATTTCGCAAAGAAATATAGATAAAATGTATTCATTGTTAATCAAACATTCATTTCTTATTGTTATAAAATTCCATGAACAAAGGTAACAGTATGTCAAAATGAAGCATAGAAAGCGGAAAATATTAAACAATCTAAGACCACATGAAATAATGAAAAAAGTCAAGTGAAAGAAGTAATCTAAATTGATTGATTATAAATAGTGACAAATATAATTTAAAAAATATTAAAAACTTACGAGTCTATCTTCAGGTTTAAGATGTTCATGCAAATAACCCAATAATGTGGGAAAATTCGCCAACGGCAAGTATTCACTGCTATTTATTTGGATGAACATAAATTTTGGCAGATGTTACCTTGTTCAATAAAATTTAATCGTTTACTTGTTGTAAACAATTAATAATCGCCCTATTATTAGTTGAAATGACACGGAGAAAATATATTAGAGAAATAAATATTTTTGTGTAAAATATAATTACAATTGTCAGCATACGTAAGGAAAACCTTTTGTGCATTTAATGAATGCAAATTTTAAATACAATGTGGAAAAAAAGCATATGCTATTTTTTTTACACAAAGATAATATGAATTTAATAAAGGTATGAGAAATAAATCTGTGCAAATTTCATAAATTTCTGAATATATAATCTTCTTTCTTAATCCACTATTGATTATCTATATATAGTTGTATGAGACTGAGTGAATCCATAAAATACCTCCGAGAGATCGCAGGAAATAATCAAAAACTGGAACAAATTTGAAAGAAATGAAGTTCGCTCAAACAAAATAGACACAAGAGCCACTTGAGATAGAGGATAAGTGAGTGGTAAGGGAAAGAGAAGTGAGAAGTAAGAAAGCATCATGTGGAGGAAGATGAGGAGGATAGATATCGGTTGAACCTGAACAGAAAGAGACTATGTTTCTCATTGTCACAGAAGACATCTTACGAGAGTTTATTTCATAGAGTAAATGTTTTCAAGGAAGACACTGTCTCAGTAGAATTCGCTTTTTATCAAATGTCCACGAAGTGAATGAGGAATGATTTGTAAATAGTGATAAATAAAGGTTAGAATAAAATACAGGAAATAGGTTTTGCTGGGTTGAATGCAAATACTTTATGATTAAATGCAAAGATTCCCTTCTAAACTGCCCTTTTATTGACTAATCACTAAGTTTATATATATATATATATATATATATATATATATATATATATATATATATATATATACCATGTTAAATATATACATCGTTCTAAGATGCGTCTTCTTTAAGCAGGCAGTAAATATTCCATTCTAAACATTGCTCGTTTATCGGATAATAACTAATTGTAAGACTCTTGAGAAAATCTCCTCATTCCAGATATACATTATATATTTAATTTGTGAATTTGTTCATATTTTTACTCGTTGAACATTCATTTTCGAACTGTTGAATCGTCGATAAATCTTTTATTATTTATGTGTTTGAGTATATGAGGCTCATTGCACGTGTGTTTATATATCTGTAATGACAGAAGTTCGCAGGTGAAGGTTTTAAGAAAGCTTTATTCACCAAAGAATACAAGGTTCACGTATAGTGTTCTTTTATAGTCCCAGTAAACAGAAATAGCTCTCTCAAAGCGGAAAGTAACAAAACAGGGGGAGACCACTCTTGATTGTTCATAACAATTTCTATTAAATTTATTTAGGTAAACTCATCTTACAATACTTTAACGTTCAATCTCCCATTATCTTCTTATATAATCGCTTCAGCAAAACTAAATTATATGCATGGAAATCAAAACCTTTTAAAGCTAGGAAGATCAACACAGGTTTCTGTCAAGGCATTTCCCCCGTCTTTCTGCGTACATTTTACACCTGCCTATGAAATTTCTCAGATCATTAGTAAACATTTATGCAAACAATACTTCTACTAATGCAAACATTTCTAAAAATCAAAATGTTTCAACACTTGTAGCTGAACCTTTTCTCTGATCGACCTATAAAAGCTCCATCTAGATAAAAAATGACATTTTCAATACCTTAATAACTAGTTAGTTTCCCATCGATGCTGAGTTACATTTTCCGTGAACACTGAAGAATTAACTACTTTAATCAACGGT
The DNA here is from genome assembly GCA_903632075.3 of Acanthosepion pharaonis. Taxonomy (NCBI): domain Eukaryota; kingdom Metazoa; phylum Mollusca; class Cephalopoda; order Sepiida; family Sepiidae; genus Acanthosepion; species Acanthosepion pharaonis. The sequence goes on along the minus strand of CAHIKZ030001826.1, from coordinate 354,258 downwards.
TAATCACGACTTATTCTCCTTATAATCAAGACTATCTTTCTAGATCCTATTTCATTATTACAAACCTGAATCGTCATTAACATTTTAGCAGTAACCTACAAAACTTGTTAGCTTTCAAGCGTTACAATGGGCGAATCTTAGTAGTTAATACAACAGTGATAAAGATAGTTATCTTAGAAGTAACTAGCAAGAATCAAATAATATGTCTGGGTTGTATTGAGTATATGTTTTCCTTCATAATTAGAGTATTTAGTTGCAATTTACTTTCCTAGGCTTTTCGGGTTAATATGAGTTTTCATTTAAATTTTCCATTCACAAATATAACCCTTATATTTTTTGTGTAAACTAAACCTTTTCATCAATTGCATTGTCTCAACATGTTTATTCAGGTTGCCTTATGTAGCATCTAAAATGTTTGTTTTTTCTTGTTATTTTTTTTTGTGCCTTTTTTGGTGTCTTCTTTTCTGGGAATCGTTTCCCTACGATTCTTGTTATAACGTAATGTGTTGATGGGTTCACTTGCTCCAAAAGCTGACGTAAGCTGATCAATGTTGTAGCTTTTAAAGTATTTTAGTTGGTAGCATGATGTTTTATACTTTGAACTGCATATCTCCACAAAGGCAATAATAAGAACACGCTTCTATTCTGGAAACAATGAGGTCATTTAGGAATGACCTTCATTATTTTATTTAAGACAAACATCTTCAAAATCACTGATTTATTGTTTGAAAAAGCGAAAATGTGGATAGCAAATTACAAATGGCCAAATCACGTTTTGAATTTAAAGGTATATCGCTACAAATTGCTTTTCTGTGCCATTTCTTCTATAATTTTGTAAAGTCTTCTTCCTTGCAGAATTATCACTGTTGAGATTAAATGGAAGCCTTCAGCATCACTAGTAATCATTCAGTATGTCTTTTTGTGTATCACTAAAATTTAAATTCCTTAATGTCTAATTATCTCATGCTTTTCCTGACAATTTGTTTATAAACTAATAATAATAATTTTAACAGATTAAAAATACATGTATCTTTATTCTCTCAAATAAGGTTAAACATGTTGGGCCATCAATAATCCTGAAACATCATTTTTTTGACATCACAAGAACATTTTTATTCTGTTGAGATTTCCTTACTATTAATTAATTTCATATTCTTTGAGACATAGTCTCTATAAAAATAATTTCCTTCATATATAATCATATAATTTAATTCTAACAGTTTAGCAAATTATACATCTTTGTTCTTTCAAAACATGTCACATGTGTCCACATTTGGTTATTGTTGAAACTTGACTAATGCATGGAATAATAATGCAACACAAAATGTACTTAGAACAAAATGTATTGAAACAAGAAAGTGTACACAATATTTACATATAGTCTTTTGTATATTCCTGGGAAGACCGTTCCTGGAGAATGTGTTGACTTAGTCGCAGTCGGGCAGAGTCTCTGGATTGAATCTCTTGATTCCTCCCTTCTCTTCCCGGTACCAACCATATTTATATGGTCGGTACTCCACTATGCAAATTAGGTGGATCCTACAACAACAGTTATGAAAAAATCCGAGATCCTTAATCCAATCCTGATAGACTAGTTCTTAAAATAGTTGAATAGATAGAAATTCCTTCTCGGTATACTTTTCCACGAAACCAAAAGAACTTGACAAGAACTAAACCTTTTTAACAGTTTGAAGAAAATAATAATGGTGATTGTAATCAATGCCTTCGAATTAAATATTTTGATAAGTTTCTAACCATATTTTCGGAAATTACTCATGAGCTAAATTCATATATGGAGGTTATATATATCGTCAATAATGACAGCATTTTTTAATGTAATTTTGCAGTTGTAATTCTTAATTTTAGATTTGGTAAATAGCATTCTTTTAGCGAAGAAGATTTAGGTTTTATGATATGTATAAATTATCCACTTTGTATTTGTCTTCTGCTACATTTGGTGTTAAAAAAAATGCCTAATGTCCTGTTACACCGGACATTAGGCTTTTTGAAAATAAGTCATCTGGTACGATAGTCTATTATCTTCAATTCAGGATTTGTTTACAGGTATTTTGACTTATTGTGACTTAAAACGTAATAGTTTCTTAAATTACCTACTGCAATATAATTATCTATAGCTAATCCTATACTCAAATCCACCACCATAAATCTTTCTTCTTTATGTGGTAGGAAGAAATGATAATGGAAAGAGGAAGGGTCGTCTCTTTAATCTTGATTAACAGTTGATACAGTTCCTCTCATCATCCATTTCTTATTGACGATATTCTGTCTAATCGGTTCTTTTTTAAATAAGAGGAGAAAGGTCAACCTATAACCAGGTTTATAATCCTTACACTTCCCTTGAACAGGAGTAGGAGCTTGTTCCTTATTTCAATTTCAGGATGGGGTCACCACTTTTCTTATTCTGAGGCCTTAATGATGGCGATATGTCTGGATGGTGGCTGTAACTATTCATAAAACTCTAATTTCTTTCCAACAATTCTCATAAAGTATTGTCTTCCTGTTTCAATTATAAAATCAATTGTCACGTTTTCAAAACTCGTTTCCCTAAAAGATCGCTAATTGTTTAATCGTATTTTTTTTAATTCTTTTCAACACTTTGCAGGTTAATTAAAGGTAAAAATTATTTTTAGATTCTAGAAATTGTTTTTGAGATGTTAATAATTTAGTGATACACGTCTTACTAATGAACCCATAACTTGGTGTTGAATAGGTGGCTTCATACTTTTTTCCAATGATATTTTTACGTATGTGAATATAATGAATTCAACTGAAACTAGGAGTCGCCTCTGATAAACAATTCCGAGCCATTATCTATTACCCCACATGCATATCCAAGCACATCCATGCGTACTGTACCTGATATTCTAATATCGCTATTGGACAAGTTTAACCACTGTTTCTACGAAATGAGGCTTTACTTTAAATGTGGCCTGCAATTATTCTATTTTTGTAAGCAAACTTTTTTCCCAAAAAGTGTTAATTTCAGATTAATTTAACAACAGAAAAATGCATATAAGAAATAATTTATCCCAATATTTCTTTAGCAATTCTTTTTAGACATGAAAGTCATGTGGCATCACAGAGGTTGTGATCTTTGGGTCCAAATACTTATGGGAAGGAACTGTACTATCGTCACTTTTGGCATATTGCTTCCTGAAAATAATTAAAATAATTGAATAAATAAGTTTGCTCCATTCAATGTAAATCAAACACTATAAATATTAGAATAGTATCAATTTTTGATGGCATCAAATCGTAACTTAATGTTAACATCATGATGGTCGCCATATTGTGACTGAGGACATTATTCTGTTCATGAAATTTCGGAACCAGGTAAACTAATAATAATAATAATAATAATAATAATATACACACTGACAGAACAATCAAAGCCAACAGCCCAGACATTGTTATTAAAGACCACAAACAAAAAAAGTGCCTCCTTATTGATATGGCAGTCCCTGCAGGCTGCAATGTATCTTTAAAGATATTCAAAAAGCTGTCAAAATACAAGGACTTTGAAATAGAAATCTCAAAAATGTGGCACATGGGAACATCAATAATCCCTGTTGTAGTTGGAGCCCTAGGATTGGTTGGAAAAGATTCCAGTAGACTAACTGAAGGGATTTCTGGAAGTCTATGCCTCAAAGAGATACAAATAATTGTTCTGACAAGTACAGCCCACACTTTACGAAGGGCTTTATCTATGTAATGTTTTTTTTTTTGTTTGTTTTTGTCAGTGGAAAGTGTTATGATGCTATTTCTAACCTTAGGTCGCTGGGCGGGACCCGGAAAGAAATGTGTAAACGCCAGAAATCAAAGGAAATAAAAATAATAATAGCACTAATTATTTCGTTCAAAACATTAATTAATCATAATTTTGATATAATTAACTTTTGGAATAATATTATGTGCTTAACATAGATTTGAACGCCAAATCTGTATATAAATATGCTTTTCTGGATTCTTTTGAGCTTTCGACATGATGAATTATTACGAAAAAAAATTAAAACCGCAAAATTACTATTCAGTTATATAAACCTATGCTAAACCCAACTTCTAATTGGACAGACACTGATGCTGACGCACTTATACAGACACAAACTCATCTACGACGTAGACGCGATTTATTGTAGCATATTTGAGAAGAAATTAGAAGCATAATGTGCCCCATAAATGACTGTTAACCTTCTGAGGCAGTTGGGTTATGTCTATTCATAACAGCCCATATCGTAATCGAGCACATTGAGAAAGACTGTCGGTATACAAAAGTCACATATAAATCCCCTTTTTGTTCTCTACACTTTTCTTCTACGTATGAAAATATCAAACCTTCATTTGGACCCGGCTTCACCAGATACAAAACAGGAAACATAAATTATAAAAATAATAATAATAATAATAATAGTAATAATAAAAATAAAATACCAATTGTTTCTTTCAAATCACTATTAAATCATAATTTTATTATTAATTAAGATTTATTACAATAATCTTCTGATATTCCTGTTGTATACGCCGCTAACATATATTTCAAAGATAAATATTTTTTTATAATATTTTATAACGTTTTAATTGTAATTTTAACAAGCATTTGTTGCATCTTAATTTTCACTTGGACTTTTACCTCCATATTGATTTCATGGTTACATTCTATGAAATTTTAAATGGTGATTATGACCCCCCAAAATATCGATGTTTGGTATGGCCGGCTTTTAAAGAAGACGAATCCAAGTTCAAACTTTGCTGAATCTTCATAGAATGAACTGAATGTGGAGGTAAAGTTCAAGTGGACGATTCATTTTATTCAATAGTTGTAGAATGTAAACGCCCTAAAAGTTTTTGTAGAAAAGCTGCAAAAAGAATTTAGAAGATATTCCTTTTAGAAAATAATAATGGTTATTCTACAAATAATGGTCTATAAATCTTGTATCAGTTTTCTGACATTTTTCAGGGAATACTTTTAATCCCCAGCATTACATAAGTTTTCAGTAGGATCAAGATCGTCAGTGTTTTTCATTGACAATATAAATTTAATCTAATCTCTTTTAATATAATATTAACTTTGCATGAATATATGTTTGTTTTTATATATAAAACAGGTGAAAGAAAGACAAAGAATATTTGCACCTACGTCGTAGCCAGCGCAAAAACATAGATAATGTTCAATACAGTTCTTACCAGTCTTGCAGTGAAATTTGCAATCTTCCTCGCATGGTGGGAAAAAGAATGTCTCAACTATCGTCGTCATTATCAAAATGAAAAGATCATAATTCCCATAATGGTAACGTTCATTTCCCTAAAGGGAAAAAAATATGATCAAGAATAGAAAAAGGAAATTAATGGCTGGTTTAACATGAGAAATTTGTAGTTTGCTTTGCTTGCTTTGTTTAGTGATATATAAACATTTACGGGTTATTTTATGCTGGAATCTAAGTATTTTGAACAGAATTTTATGCCTAAATATATTTTGAATGCAAATGTACGCCTTCAACTATAAATAATTTGTACATAATTTTCTACTTTCATGGTAACCATAAGTTTTATAGATATACAGTATATAAAAGATCTGTTGTAAGTTTTATATGTGTTGGTGTATTTTAATTTTTTTAGGGTTTTTGCCTGAGCAACTTCACTAGCAGTGTGTTGTCAAGGTTTTGGGATTTTTCTTTATTGCTGTTATAATTCTTTAATTTTTGCTACCGATGAAGGCGAATGTTAGGGTTATTGCACAAATTTCTGAAATGAAAAACGAAGTTTCTTTTGGGTATGTTTTTTTCTTTTTCTTTTTTTTTTTCTTATCATGCACTGCTTCACATCCTGTTTCATTTTTGTATTTTGATAAGTCTGTCAAGATGTACGTGTGTATGTGGAGGGGTTACTGACATAACGACGTACAAAGATTTTTATATTGGAAAGAGTGACTGACAATATACTCCCTTGTGACAGTCCTTCGTTTTAGTTTTTGTATCGGACAGAATCAAAAGTTTATTCGACAGAAAGTTCGTAATGAGTTCTGGTAGCCTACCTTTCAATTCGCGATCATGTAAATCTCACCTGATCCTATATTTCCACGTTGTTTTGAAAGCCTTTTTTTCCAAATCAAAGAATACAGTCATTTAATGAATATATACAAACTTTAAATACATTGTGTAAAAATTGATTTTTACTCAGTTTTCAAGACAAATAATGATATGAATTGAATAAAGTATAAGAATTAAATCTTCGCAAATTTGTGAATGTATGGACAACCCCAAAAGATTACAGGAAAAAAATCTGTCATTTGAAACAAATGATGTTCACCTAAAACAAGACAGAAGAGCCACTCAAGGTAGCGGTAAGTGTGTGGCATTCAAATAGAGTGGTAAGTGAGAAGTAAAAATACATTTTCACAAATTTGCCATAATACTCGGAATAAAAATACTTCCTTCTGATTACTGATGCTGATTATCTATATATAGTTGTATGAGAGATCACAGAAAATAATTAAAAAATGTCAAATTGAATAAATTAAGTTCACACAAAAACTAGCCACAAGAGGCACTTAAAGTAGAGAGTTAGAAAGCGTGATCTTTTATAGGTATATTGTTACTATTTTCATATTCTTAAAACATGTGACTAAATTTTAACTACTTTATTGACCATACTTTAAGCTTACAATTTCTTATTAAATTTAGGAATGTCTTCCAACTGCAACAAATCCCGTCTGCACATTCCTCTTTGCATCAGTCAATCAATAATGTTTAGATGCACATGAAAAAATCACCTCTTTTCTGATATTCTTTACATATTATTATCATTCCCATATTTCTTACCATTCTAAGAATTTTGAATCGTCTGACAAATGATACTGAATGATTTCTTATAAAACAGCAAAGATTTCCTGCTAGGCATTTCTTTTCGTATTTGATAATCCCTAATGGTTAGATGAATTTGATAAAATCTCCTTTTCCCGGATATTCTTTTCTCATGAATTTAATCCTTAATGTTTTTCATATATTTCCAATCGATTGAACATTCATTTTCGAACTGTCCATGCGTAGATCAATCGATTTTTTCAAAGAACACCATTATGTCAGTGTTGTCTTCACACTTTTATTATGTGTGCGTGTGTTAGTGTTTGAGTAAATGCAACTGTTTGTATGCGTGTTTATATGTCTAATAATTACATAGAAGCCACCTATACTATATTATCGTGCAATATATCCTTACCTTCTTATATAAAAGCTTTAGGACAACTACGTTGTATGCATCTAAAGGAAAGGCTTTTGAATTTTATAAGATCGACACAGGATTCTGTCAATTCTGTTCCAACGTTTTCTGATTGCATTTGACGATCTACTGATAAAATTCCTCAGATCATTAGAAATCATTGAAAAATGACACATCTACATAGGTAAACACTTCCCGAAATCAAGAATTTCTGAGCTTTAAACATGATCAAATTCGAACTGTGTCTCAGTTTAATCCAGTTCAGCTGATCATTAATTGTTAGACACACTTGAGAAAATCTCTTTTCTAATATTCTTTATGCATACTTGTACCATTTTCATATTTGTTTTAATCGTGTGAGTACTGATGATGTTAAGAAATAACTTCTTATTAAATGGAGGTATATTTAGCATTGCAAAAATTCCATTCTAAACATCGTTCCCTGTATCGGCCTGTCATTAGAATTAAGAAAATCGACTCTTTTCAGTTATTCTTTACATATACTTTTTACTGTTTTCACATATTTTAATCGTTTGTGCAGTTATGATACAAATAATAGCAAATAATATCTTATTAAATAGAACAGAATTTTCTCACTACAAAGATTCCATTCTAAATATGGATCTTTGCATCGGCCTATCTGTAATTGTTAGGCGGACTTGACTAAAATCACCTCTATTCAGATATTTATATATATATATATATATATATATATATATATATATATATATAGATAGATAGATAGATAGATAGATAGATAGATAGATACTACAGCTTTTGTTAGTTAGTTGTTATCGTATCAGGGTTTTTTCTTTGGGCTTCAAACCTACATCTGTGCGATTTTTTTCGACAGACTTTCATGTTTGGAGCTCTTTCTTTTTTAAAACCTTTTTTTCCCTCGAGATTGATTTGATTATTGGCAAATCAAAATTTCAGGGTTTTTCGAAACGAGTATAGTCATCTATATTTATATATATATATATATATATATATATATATATATATATATATATATATATATATATATATATATATATATTAATATTTTACTTCCAATTTTCCCACCGCAAAGATTCCATTCTATACACGAGTCTCTTTATCTTAATCGTGCGAGTAGTGATGTTGTAATTAATTATTTTTTTCATTAAATGAAGGGATATTTTCCCAGTGCAAATATTCCATTCGAATCATGGGTTTTTTAATCGGTATATCACTAATTATTAGACAAAACTGAGAAAATCTCTAATTTTCAGATATTCTTAATACATATATTTTATTATATCCATATTTTCTCATCGTGTGAATAGTGATGATGTCAGCAATTATTTTTTATTGTATGTAATAAGTTTACCCACTGCAAAGATTTTATTCTCTTCCTCTGTCTATCGCCCACATATTCTTTATATATATATATATATATATATATATATATATATATATATATATATATATATATATTAACCATTTTTATATTTTTTAATCGTGTGAGTAATGATGAGGTAGGAAAATAATTTCTTATTAAAGAGAGGAAAATTTTCCCACTGCAAAGATTCCATTCGAAACATAGATCTCTCTACCTGACTATCACTAGTTACTAGGCGCATTTGAGAAAATATAATCTTTTCAGATATTTATATATTTACCTATATTCATGCATTTAATCATGCATGAAATTATACTGAAAGCAAATAATTTCTTATTAAAGGGAGGAAAGTTTTACAATTGCAAATATTCCATTTTACATCTTACTCTCAGTATCTACCAATCACTACTTGTTAAAACACTTGAGAATATCTCCACTATTCATGTATTTTTTATTTATATATTTTTTCATTTTCTTATTTTTAATCGTGTGTTTAGTGATGAGGTGTTGTGGCGTCCTCCCTCTAATGAGGCTATTGTGGACTCTTCTACTTACTATAAAATTATTAGGAAAATTAAGCCTCGGTGGAACAGTAGTATTGTCTGAACTCTGGTCAATCGACGCACACTCCCAAGTCATGTAACACTCTTTTGTTGTATTTACTGTGCAATACACTATTTAGCTGCAGGCTCTTGTTTTGTTATTCCTTAACCAATTACTTGGTCACAACACGAAGTAAGTAAATAATATCTTATTAAATGGTTGAATATTTTCCTACTGCAATGATTCCATTCTAAATATTGGTTCTCTGTATCGACTTATAGACTTAGACACACTTGAGAAAAATCATCTCTTTTCAGATATTCTTTATATATATATATATATATATATATATATATATATATATATATATATATATTTATTTAAACTTTTCATATTTTTTTTATTTTTTTTCAAATGATTCTGTTCGGAAATACTTTCTTAATAAATAGTAAGAAACATTTCGACCACCGAAATATCATTCTAATCATTGGTCACTCTGTTGGTCAATTAATTATTTGTCAGACGCACTATAGAAAATTTCCTCTTTTCAGTTATTCTTTTCATATATATTTTATCGTTTTCTTATTTTTAATCGTCTGAGAAGTGATGATGTAAAGAAATAACATCATATGAAATGGAGGGAATTTTTCCTACTACATAAAATCTCTTCTACACATTACATCTTCCAATCACTAATCACTAGTCCTATGAGAAAATGTCCTCTTTTCAGATATTCTTTAGATATATTGTCTGAGTCGCGATGCTTAACCAAAATAATTTCTTAATAATTGGAGGTAAGTTTTCCGACGGCCACGATTCCATCGTACACATTTCTATCTGTATTGATATCTCACAAATTAATTACCATTTTTATATTTTTAATCGTTTGAGTAGATACTCAAAGCATATTATTTATTATTAAATGGAAGAAATGTTTCCAATTGTAAAGATTTCATTCTACGCATTGCTCTCTGTATCGGCCTATCGCTGTTAGACATAATTGTGAATATATAATTTTCTAGATGTCCTTTATATATTTACATATATATTATTATATATATCCACACCACGAAATAAAAGTTCATTTCGTTTAGTGTTAGGGCACGCGATATAGATAAAGCTATATCTTGTGCCTGATGAGTTGGGTGAGCAACGAATCTCGAGTCGCACATCAAACTTAGGTATATGTGTATTTATTTAAATATATTTCTTTACTCCGTCTAATCATATTCAGCACTATTATCTCTACACCTCTTGGCTAAATTTTGTAATTATTTATTTGCTTACCAGCGTACGAAGACCACGACAGACGTTTACGGTCGCTAATATCTAGTTAGCTCATAAATAAAGTTATTTATTCAATTTTGGGGTTGATTGTTGTAGTTTATTCTAACTATTATTTTGGCGGGAACAGTTTTTAATTTGTTTATTATTTCATGTATTTATTTGGATTGATTATCTTTATTTGTTTTTTATAACAGTTAGTTTATCAGGGTCGGTTTGTTTATTTATTTGGATGAATTTATGTCAATTTATTTTACATGATATTATTTATTTGTTATACTGTATATTTTATCTGTTTTTAGTAGCGTATTATTTTTTTCTTTTATCGTTTTATAACAGTTATAGCTATATTTTCGTCCGATTTTTGGTTTGATTTTTATAGTTTAACTAATATTTTGGTCATAATGGTTTACTAATTTGTTAATTATTTACTTTATTTATTTAGGCTCATTGATTTTGTCATTTTTTATTCTATTTGGTCTATTCTAACATGCGTGATTTGGTAATTTGTGTGGGTTATTTATTTTCTTATTTTATTCTATTATTTTATTTTGTTTATTTATTAACTTTTTCATTTTTTTATTTTATTTTATTATTTTTTCCCTTTTCGATTTTTAAGTAACGTAGTAAAAATTTGTTTTCATGTCTTCATTTTGAGATGAGCTCGGATCTTTTATTTAATAATTTATTTCGGTCTGGGAAAGTAATGATAGCTATTTTTTCTTCCAAGCAAAGTTTGCAAGTTTTTGATTGGTTGTTCTAGGCTGATGATCTTTTCCTTATTTTCCAAGATATTTTGGTGTGATGTGCGTTTTGTTTTTAATTTCCCAGATATACTTAGAAAGCATTGTGCTGTTAGCATACTTACTATTTGTGAAAGATGTTTTGTGTGCATAATTTCTTTGTTTCCAGTGTCCTTCAGTTACTCCTATGTATGATTTTTCTTCATTATCTGGTGATTTTATCGTGGCTTGGTATATTACGTTGTTTGGTAAACAGTGACCGTTTAAGAGACATTCGTTCTTTATTCTGCAGTTTCACGTGGGTTAAATTTTTTTGTGTGTTTTCTTGGTAATTTTCCTGTTGTGCTTTTTTATTATTTGTCCCATGTTCTCGGTGCAACTGTAGCTGATTTTTACTGTGTTTTTGTTGAATATTTGTCTAGGGTACTTGATTCCGGGAAGTGTATGTGTAAGAGCTTGAAGAATATTTTTCCTACGTTTGTTTTTACGTTTTTGTTTTACGGTGGGTTGAACCATATAATATTTCTTTTCCTGTTGGCCTTTTTTGCGTTCAGAGGTGAGTATGTGAGCGTTGCTGTGAATCCACTATCTTTTAGGGTTGTTTCCTAGTCTTTCTTCGCTTTGTTCAATATGGATTCATTGGCGGAATCGTCGGAAAGCCTGCAGTTAATCGATTTTGGTGTCTGTTTGATTATAGAAGGTGGATGGTTGGAAGATGTGTGTATATAGAGTGGTTTATCATTGGGTTTTCTGTATGGTTTATATGTGCCTTTTCTTAGGGTGAAGTTAACATCTAGAAAATCTACTTCGTTTAGGTTAGTTTTTATATCTATGTTTAATCTTTTGTTTTAAAAAATATCTTTATTATTGCTTTTCTAGTTTTGTTTGTTTTGTTTGTTACAGTTTAAGATTATGAAACCGTCGTCCCTGTTGAGTCCTGTGTCACTTCTATCTATTATTTTGCTTAGTTCGTGTAGTACCTATATACCTATGATTTCGCATGTGTCTGCACCGTCAAAGCTTCCTATTGTAGTGTCAAATATCCCATCTTTCTTTATCTATGCTTCTTCATTGTGAAATAGTAATGATTTACGGGAGTGCTTAATGATGTCGATTTCGTTTGGTTTTATTATTATTTATTCCTGAGCTAAGTGGATGGCCTTATCTAACATGCGTTCTGTTATGAATGGGTAAAATTCTTTTACGTCGAATTGTAGGAATTGGCAATTTTGTTTGTTATGTATGCTGTGGAACCAGTCAAAAGTTGCTTTTGTGTTTTTCCACTGGTTTACTCCTAACTTTTTCCTCAGTTCAGAATTAATTCTTTCTCGTATCGTTTTACTTATTTTACCTAGTTCGCTTTTAGCTGGGTTTATGTGTCTGCATGCAAGGTTGGTTCTGAAATTTTCTGTGTGGTCTTTTAGTGTGATATAGGCTTGCGTCTTACTAATGTAAATTATTCGGTCATCTAAATCTAATTTTGGGCGATTGCTTGAGCTTCCTTATTGATATCGTGTTCTATTGTTTTTGGTGCATTATATATATATATATATATATATATATATATATATATATATATATATATATCATGTTGATTTAATTATACATTTTCTGGTGTTGGATGTCATTACGAGCGTTTGACTTTATTTAAAATATCGTTAATTCATTTTTATAACTATTGACAAACTAACCTAGATTTTTATTTAAATTTTTAATATTTACGCATTCTTTAAACTTCAAGATTTATACATTAAATTAAATGTTTTTTTAGGAATATTATATTCATTATTATTTATAAACGGTATGCAATCATGTTAAAGATTATTGACCATTTCGTAAAACGCTATAATGTATTGTTCCATTACGTTAATTTATGATAGCCATCGTTAGAATTTACATTTAAATTGACATCGCGTAGGAATGATACCCATACAACTCATATTATCACGTTAGCTGTTGATTGGTTTTGCCAGCCACCAAATGAGACGTCTGTTGTTTAGTGTTGTGCACTTGAAATTATTTTGAATTGGTAACATGATATTTTATTCATTAAACTGGGCATCAACACAAAGATAATGACAACAACAAAACACGGTTTTATTGTGGATACAATATGAGGTCATTTAGGAGGGACCTTCATTAATTTATTCAAGATAAGTCTATTCAAAAGATCTGGTATAGTGTTTGTAGAAAGCTAAAAATATAGACCCTAGCAAATTACAACATCGAGAGTTTAACGAGGCCAAATAACGTAGCGAGTTGAACTGCATGTCCTCACAAGCTGTGTCTCTGTGCCATATTTCTATAATTTTGTAAAGTCTGACGAGATTGAATTTAAGTCTTCGAAATCCCGAGTAATCATTCAAACTGTCTTTTTTTACATGATAAAAAATTAAACTGAATTCTGCCAAATTATTTTACATTCTATCCGAAAAATTGTTTCTAAAATAATAACAAATTATTTCATAATCTTATATAAACTTAATTTTAACAGCTTAACATTTTATACATCTTTGTTTTTTCAAAACTTGACACACGTGTCCACATCCGGTCATCAATAATACATACACTTTTAAAGGAAGCCTGATAGACTAGTTCTTAAAATAATTTAAGATGCTGAAATTGCATTTTCGGGTTTCTTTTCCTCAAAACCAAAAGAACTTAACAAAACGAACCATTTTAACACTGAAGCAAATTAATAATAATGATGGAATTAATGAATTCGTTCGGGATTAAACATTTTTATATCTTTCTGACCATAATTTCGGAAATTACCCATCGGATGACTTCATATATAAAAGGTTTTTCGATATAGTATTTAATGACAGCATTATTTATGTAGTTTTGCTGTTGAAGTGGATTCCTGAAATATCAAAAAAGTTTCTTTTAAGTCTATTTTGTTTCACATACATTCTTCATTGTAGATTTGATAAATAGCCTTTTATCATCAAAGACGAATTACTGTTTATAAAATTGTCTTCTTTGTATTCTGCATCGTTTGGTTTAAAATTTTTAAAAAATTGTTTCGTGACGAAAGCATAAAAAGCATAAAAATCAGCCCCAACCATCAAAATAAAGTTAGAAATAAGTATATAAAGAATGTTAGAAATAAGTATAAAATAATGACAAATTGTACTTATCCTAGTACGTCGGACATTAGCCATTTTTAATTTATCTACGACGTTAAAAAGATACACCACCTTGAAATGCTGTACCAGGATTTGATCAGAGGTATTTCCTACTCATACGATAAAGATAGTTTTAATTCCGCACACAACTTTTTCCTGGTAATGGATATTTCAACATATACTAAATTAAAATATAACAGACAATATCTTACTCTTACTTACTTAAGTTACCTACTGCAATATAATTATCTATAGCTAATCCTACACTCAAATCCACCGCCATAAAACTTCCCTCTTTATGTGGTAGGGAGAAATGATAATGGAAAGAGGAGGGTCGTCTCGTTAATCAATAATTTAACACTGTACCCCGAAGCATCCCTTCCTTATCGATGATATTATGTGTAATCGGTTCTTTTTTTAAAATAGGAGAAAGGTCAACCTATTGCTCGGTCTATAGTCCTTAAGCTTCTCATGAACAGGAGTCGTACCTTGTTCCTTATTTCCATTACAGGATGGGGTTACTGATTTACTTATTCTGAGACCTTAGTGATATGACTGTTTAGTGTCTGAAACTTTTCATAAAAGTTTCATTTCATTCCAAGAATTCTCACTGAAGTAATATCTTTTTTTTTCAATTATAAAATCAATTGTCATTTCAAATCTAATTTCCCTAAATGTCCGCTGATTGATTGGTTGATTAAATCGTTTATTTCTTATTAACCCTTTGCAGGTTATTTAAAGATAGAAAATATTTTAAAATTCTAAGAATTGTTTTTGAGATAATAATGCTTTAGTGAGACCCGATTTACTAATAAACTAATAGCGTACAATATCGGCACTGTCTATTTAAGTAAGGAATCTCTTTTCCCAAAAAGTGTTAAATCCAAATTAATTTGACAACAGAAATATGCATGAAGAAAGAATTTATTCCAATATTTCTTTCCAAATTCTCGTTCTGATTCGACATGAAAGTCATGTTATATCAGTGAGGAGTGACTGCTCGAAAACGGGCTTTGCTTTTTGGATTCAAATACACATGAGGAGGAATTTCATTATGGTGTTAACCTGCAGACATCAAATTCCTGAAAGTAATAAAAATAATCGAATAAAAGTTAGCTTCAATCAATGCAAGTCAAACGCAGTAAATATTCGTGTAAGCAATTAATTTTTGACTGCAACAATTGGTCATTTAATGATAACAATTTAATGTACAGAGAATTAGGCGTTGTGAAAAAATAAAGGGATTCTCCTGGAAAAACAATACCTTCAAAGATTATACCATTTCGAGAACTGGGAAAAATAACATAGAGATAAACGAGCCGCCTAATATCCAGGAACTCAAGGGGTTCTGGTGTAAGACGTTGGAAAACTGCAAAATGCACAGTGGAAGAGCTACATGAATCAAACAACAACAGGAACGACGCGCACATATTTGGTACCAGAAATGGACAAATATCAATATTACAGAAACTACTGCTGCCATCTGCAAAACCAAAAACTTGAAATCACCAGGAATAGACCGAATAGGCAATTTTTTGGATAAAAAATATATAGCTAGCACACACCAAGATCTTGCACGGGCATACAAAGCTTTAAGCATAAAGAAAGATACCACAAATGGCTCACGTAAGGAATAAAATACCTACTCCTCAAAACAGAAGAGACTCAGAATCGGAACTATAGGCCAACACCTAATTAACAATATTGGAAGAGGTGAAAACAAGGAAATTAAACTTATGGATAACATGGATTGATAAAGAAGAGCCTAAAAAATATACAAAAAATGTGCCACACAACGATAAAAATCATAATGGAGAGCGTGAAAAACTGGAAGACTACACTAAACCTAAACCATCAAACGGGTCATTAATATCGAGACAAATCAACATCAAAAGTGGGAACTTCCAAGGAGATTCATTGCCACCATTACTACTCAGTCGTGTAGTAGGTACGGATACAACTCATAGAATGGCAAACAGAATCACTCATTCTATATTGATTATCTTAAAACATTTGTCAAAGATGACAACCAGCAGAAAATCCTACTCGCCATTGTCACAACATTCGGCGACGACATTAGAAAAGAGTTCGGAATCGACGTATGTGCCAAAATTAACTTCAAAGGCGGTAAACCAACGAAAACTACAGATTTAGGACTGATATCAACAATAAATGAAGCGAATACCATTTACAACAAATGCGTAAAACAGAAAGCTACACAACTTGGTCAAATGAAATTACAAAAAAGAAAAAGGAAAACATCCGGTAGGACATGGCTTTGTATAGTAAATACGTAAAAAGAAGCATATGTATACCGACAAAAACACATCATAGGCTGAAGAGCACCGGATTGAAAGCTGAAACACAAGGCCTAATTACTGCAGCTCAGGACCACAATCTCGCGACCAGATGCTATTACAGTCGCATAATCAAGGACGGAACAAACCTGAAATGCAGAATCTATAGAAAATATGTTAAAAATGTCCACAATATTATCTCAGGATACCTACAGACATAACAACGTAACGACATATGTCCGCTAGAAAAATATGCAAGAAGCACAAAATTGAAACCACTGAGAGATAGTATGAACACCAATCAGAGACACTTAGCCAAAACAACGATGTAGCTATCTTCTCGAACATGATAGAGATTCATAGGGTGTGGGAAATGAAGACTGAGACTGTACCAATAGTGATCTTAGCTTTGGTCATCATGAGAAAAGGAATGGATACTTTTACTAACGCAACATAAAAAATGCCCAGAAGTTCACCCTACTATTTCTTTTAATACTCTTAATAAATCAGAATTTTATTATTAATTAGCATTCATTACAAAAATCTTCTTTTATTCCTCTTGTATTAATAGTATGGCGCTAACATACATTTAAAAGAGAAAACTTTTTTTAGAATATTTAATAACTTTTCTTCTAATTTTAACTAGTATTTATTCCATTTAATCTTCCACTTGCACTTTTACCTCCATATTGATTTCATAGTTGCATTCTATGAATTTTAAATGGCGATTATGAACCCAAAATATCGATGTTGGGTGTGGCCGGCTTTTAAAGGAGACGAATCCGATTTTCTGAATCTTCATAGAATGTAACCATGAACTGAATGTGGAGGTAAAAGTTCAAGTGAACGATTCATCTTATTCAATAGTTGTAGAATGTAAATTCCCTAAAAGTTTTGGCAGAAAAGCTACAAAACAATTTAGAAGATAGTATTTTTAGAAAATAATAATGGTTATTCTACAAATCTTGTATCAGTTGTCTAACTTTTGTGGGGGTGGATACTTTTAATCTAAAGCATTACATAAGTCTTCTGTAGGATCGAGATTATCGTCAGTGTTTCTTTTCATTGACAATACAAATTTAATCTAATCTCCTTTAATGTAATATTAACTATACATAAATATATATTTGTTTTTATATATGAAACAGGTGAGAGAAAGACAAAGAATATTTGCACCTACGTCGTAGCCAGCGCAAAAACATAGGCAATGTTTAATACACTCCTTATCAGTCTTGCAGTGAAATTTGCAATCTTCCTCGCATGGCGGGAAAAAGTATGTATCAACCATCGTCGTCAACAACAATGAAAAGATCAAAATTCTCATAATCGTAATGTTCATCTTCCTAAAAGAAAAAATATAATCAAGACATAGAAACACGAAATTAATGGCTGGCTTAACATGAGAAATTTATAGTTTGCTTTGCTTGTTTTGTTTAGTGATATATAAACTTTTACTGGTTATTTTATGCTGGAATCTAAGTATTTTGAACAGAGTTTTATGCCATCAACTCAATATATTTTGAATGGAATTGTACGCCTTCAACTATAGATAATTTGTACATAATTTTCTACTTTCATGATGACCATATGTTTTATAGATATATAGTATATAAAAGATCTGTTGTAAGTTTTATATGTGTTGGTGTATTTTAATTTCTTTAGGGTTTTTGCAGTGCGTTGTCATGTTTTGTTTTTTTTTGTTTTTTTAATTGTTGTTATAATTCTTTCATTTGTTGCTACCGATGAAGACGAATGGTATTGCACTAATTTCTGAAATAAAAATTGATGTTTTCTTTGGTATGTGTTTCCTTATTATTATTGTTTTTATTATACACTGTTTCACATCGTGTTTCATTCTTTTATTTTGATCCATCTATGAAGATGTTTGTATGGGTGAATTGGATAACTGATATATCAACGTACAAAAATCTATTTATATACTGAGTAAATTCTTTTGAAATATAATTTATTTTCATACTGAAAGAGTGACTGACAATATACTCCCTTGTGACAGTCCTTCATCTTGCTTTTTCTATCGGACAGAATCAAAAGCTTATTTGACAGAAAGTTCGTAATGAGTTCTGGTAGCCTACCTTTCAATTCGCGATCATGTAGATCTCACCTGATCCTATATTTCCACGTTGTTTTGAAAGCCTTTTTTCCAAATCATAGAATACAGTCTTTATGTATTCTTTTCTTATAAATGCTTCCCTTTCAAAGCTTTCCTATCAAAACGGGTGTTCCATAGTACTATTAGTTTTTTTTGACGTCAGTCATTAATTTCTTGGTTTTTAAGTACCAAACTAAGTTATTATTCACCATCCTCTCTAACGTTTTCCACAAACAACTTGTGCGAGAAATCGGTCTATAAATCGTAGAGCCTGAATTGCGTTGTTCACGGTATAGCAATCGGTAAGACAAGTATTTGTCGTCATTAGTCAAGGAGCTTACCATTTACCATTTTTTCAAAAAAAAATCGACACATTTTAGAATTGTTAATTAACTCATAGAGGACGTCTTCCAGTCGGACGACCGAATTATGTGAACTTTTAATAAAATAGTTGCGTTCTCTCTGAGAGTATTTTGTCTTTTAATCTTCCAAGGTTCTTTGATTTGAATCTTGATTTATATAGATTGGAATTGTTGTTTACAATTGTTCTTAGAAGAACTTTTTGAGATTATTTTGGTTTAGTGTTTTGTCATAGACATTTTTTCCGTTAATCTGCTATTCTATATCGAGATATGCTTTAATGTTACAGGATTATGCTTACTCGCTATTTTCTTTAGAATTTGCCAAACGGTTTTCAATTTTGCAGCCGAATGAATTTGCTGACATAATTTTCCCAAAAGCTCTTTTACGGTTTTTTCGTTGCACTAGGAGCCTTGATTCTATTTCGCTTAGTAAGTTGTGGTTGGTGTATTTTGGCTCCATTTTAGACTCTCGAAGCATTCCCTTTTGCAGACCGCGTCACACCTATCATTGAACTAGAATCTTTTTCTTCTACTTCCCTTTTATACATGTAGCAAATTTGACAAACATTAACTCATTTAATGACATGAGTATATACTTCATCAATATGATATGGATCTTTTTGACATTTTGCAGTTCCCCTTGTGATGCCCATATTTCTGACACTTGAATCAGATCAAAGAATTCTGTTTGTGTTGTTCGACACTCATGTTAAATACATATGCATTACGATTTGCTAATTTTTATACTTGTTATATAAAAATAAAGTGTCGCTGCTTACACATGGGATAGAACACAAATTGCCAGGGAGCAAACACAGGCGATCCCATTATTGAATTAAGTAGATCAAGTTACTGTGGGGGAAACGCATAAGTAGAAACTAGCGTGACGTCTATCCTCTATAATATACGAACTGCTATTATCTACTCTATTCAATATACTATCTCTATTATTCGCAGTACTATTAGTGCGAGTGATATTGTTCAATGGCGTTACTATAATTTGTATCTGAGATTACAATGTCTCTACTACAACGATTTTTCGACTGAAGTGAATTCATTCTACTCTTCTGTAAATTCTGGCGTATTTTTGCTGTTTTTTTTTTTTGTTTTTTGGTTGTTGTTTTTTTTTTTTCAGGTCATATTTCATCTCTCAAGTACTGATTCTGTCCAAAATCTTTTTTCATTCATAAGATTAGCTGAAACCAACGTCTGTGCTTATGAATAAACATTCAAGGAAAAAACTCTGAGGAATTTTTTCTCCTAAAATCTTCTGTTAGAATGTGCCGAACTGTTTCAACATTCATATTCAATTTAACTGCAATCACTGCACACATAATTACTGATATCAGTGCACCCAGCAGCCCCGTGTCCATTATTTCTCATAAGAATATTCACTAAATGGATGTTGTGGTTTCTAAACTGCAAACGCTGTAAATTTGTGGAGCTTGAAGATCACGTTGAGAAAGATTATCAGTATACAATCTTTACATATAAACCCTGTTTTGTTCTCTACACTTCAACATATAAAAATATCAAAGCGCCACAACTCCTTATGACGACATTATTTTTAAAAAAAAAGGATAATTTTTGATGAATTTACGAGGTTAGAATTTTGAAGGTTTTATTATATAACTTTTGTTTTAAATAATATTAATGACATTATTACTGTTCGGATAAAGAAGACATTGTAGACATAAATATATTGTTTTAAAATAAGTATTATTTTCCGTATTCGTAGGTGTAATTAACTTAAATAAATCACAATAAATAGGAGTTTGTTTTGCAAATTGTAAAGCGAAAATACATTAAACTAAGAAAGATCAAATGAAATCCTGAAAAAAAGTCAAGTGGAAGAAGTGACTCAAATTTATAGATTATAAATAGTGACAAGTATTTTTTCGGAAATAAAAAAAACTTACGATTCTTTTCGCAGGTTTAAGATGCTGAAAGCAAATAACCAAATATTGTGGGCGAAATTTTCCAACAATAATAGTTCACTTCTCCACGTTGGTAATTATATAGCCTGAAAATACATTTTGACAGATGTTACACAGATAAATAAATTTAATCTTTTACTTGTTATAAACAAATAATTATTGTCGTATTATTATTTGAACTGACACAGAGAAAAGATTTTACAGAAATAAATAATTTTCTGCAAAACAAATACAATTTACAGCATCCGTCCGTCTACTTCATCAAAAGCTATCGTGCATGCAATGAATAGATACAAACTTTAAATACATTGTGTAAAAATTGATTTTTACTCAGTTTTCAAGGCAAATAAGTTATGAATTGAATAAAGTATAAAATTAAATCTTCGCAAATTTGGAATTTATGGACTACCCCGAGAGATTACAGAACAAAACTGTCAGTTGAAACAAGGGATGTTCACCTAAAACAAGACAGAAGAGCCACTCAAGGTAGCGGTAAGTGTGTGGCATTCAAATAGAGTGGTAAGTGAGAAGTAAAAAATACATTTTCACAAATTTGCCATAATACTCGGAATAAAAATTCTTCCTTCTGATTATTGATACTGATTATCTATAAATAGTTGCATGAGAGATCAAAGAAAATAATAAAAAAATGTCATATTGAATAAATTAAGTTCACACAAAACAAGCTACAAGAGGCACTTGAAGTAGAGGGTTGAAAAGCGTGATTTTTTATAGGTATATTGTTACTATTTTCATATTCTTGAAACGTGACTAAATTTTAACTAATTTATTCAACATACTTTTAGCTTACAATTTTTTTATTAAATTTAGGAATGTTTTCCAACTGCAACAAATACCGTCTGCACATTCCTCTTTGCATCAGCCAATCAATAATGTTTAGATGCACATGAGAAAATCACCCTTTTCTGATATTCTTTATATATTATTATCATTTCCATATTTCTTACCATTCTAAGAATTTTTAATCGTCTGACAAATGATGCTGAATGATTTCTTATAAAACAGCAAAGATTTTCTGCTAGGCATTTCTCTTCGTATTTGATAATCCCTAATGGTTAGATGAATTTGATAAAATCTTCTTTTCCCGGATATGCTTTTCTCATGAATTTAATCCTTAATGTTTTTCATATATTTCCAATCGCTTGAACATTCATTTTCGAACTGTCCATGCGTAGATCAATCGATTTTTTCAAAGAACACCATTATGTCAGTGTTGTCTTCACACTTTTATTATGTATGCGTGTGTTAGTGTTTGAGTAAATGCAATTGTTTGCACCTTTGTTTATATGTCTAATAATTACTTAGAAGCGACCTATACTAAATTATCGTGCAATATATCCTTATCTTTTGGATTTTATAATATCGACACAGGATTCTGTTAATTCTGTCCCAACGCTTTCTGATTACATTTGACGATCTACTGATAAAATTTCTCAGATCATTAGAAATCATTGAAAAATGACACATCTACATAGGTAAACACTTCCCGAAATCAAGAATTTCTGTGGCTTAAAAATGATCATTCCTCTGATTTAACACTAGACGTACTATCCCGATAGAAAACGTTATTTTCCATACCTTAAAATCTAGTGAGTTTCCTGACGTTGATGTGTCACATTTATGGCAAATTCGAACTGTCTCAGTTTAATCTAGTTCAGCTGATCAATAAATGTTAGACACACTTGACCAAATCTCTTTTCAAATATTATTTATGCATATTTTTACCATTTTCATATTTGTTTTAATCGTGTGAGTACTGATATTAAGAAATGAAGGTATATTTAGCATTGCAAAAATTCCATTCAAAACATCGTTCCCTGTATCGGCCTGTCATTAGAATTAAGAAAACCGACTCCTTTCACATATTCTTTACATATACTTTTTACTGTTTTCACATATTTTAATCGTTTGTGTAGTTATGATACTATAAGCAAATAATATCTTATCAAATAGAACAGAATTTTCTCATTGCAAAGTTTCTATTCTAAACATGGATCTCTGCATCGGCCTATCAGTAATTGTTAGACGGGCTTGACAAAAATCACCTCTATTCAGATATTTTTTTATATATTCTTTTTAATATTTTAATATTTTGCGATCTTGTGAGTAGCGATAATGTAAGCAATAATTTCTTATTTAATGGAAGAAAATTTTCCTACCACAAAGATTCCATTCTCTACACGAGTTTCTCTATCGAACTTTTTTATATATTTTTACTATTTTTTTATCGTGCGAGTAGTGATGCCGTAATAAATTATTTTTTCATTAAATGAAGGGATATTTTCCCAGTGCAAATATTCCATTCGAATCATGGGTCTTTTAATCTGTATATCACTAATTACTGGACAAAACTGAGAAAATCTCTAATTTTCAGATATTTTTTATACATATATTCTATTATATCCATATTTTTTCACCGTGTGAATAGTGATGATGTCAGCAAATATTTTTATTGTATGTAATAAGTTTTCCCACTGCAAAGATTTTATTCTCTTCCTCTGTCTATCGCCCTGCCGCAATTTGTTAGAAGCACTTGAGATAATCTACACTTTTCACATATTCTTTATATATATATATATATATATATATATATATATATATATATATTAACCATTTTTATATTTTTAATCGTGTGAGTTGTGATGAGGTAGGAAAATATTTTCTTATTAAAGAGAGGAAAATTTTTCCACTGCAAAGATTCCATTCGAAATATAAATCTCTACCTGACTATCACTAGTTACTAGGCGCATTTGAGAAAATATACTCTTTTCAGATATTTATATATTTACCTATATTCATGCATTTAATCATGCATGAAATTATACTGAAAGCAAATAATTTCTTATTAAAGGGAGGAAAGTTTTACAATTGTAAATATTCCATTTTACATCTTTCTCTCTGTATCTACCAATCACTTCGTCTTAGACACACTTGAGAATATCTCCACTATTCATATATTTTATATATATATATATATTTTTCCATTTTCTTTAATCGTGTGTTTAGTGGCGTCCTCCCTCTAATGAGGCTATTGTGGACTCTTCTACTTACTATAAAATTATTAGGAAAATTAAGCCTCGGTGGAACAGTCGTATGGATTGGACTCTGGTCTACAAACACACACTCCCAAGTCGTGTAACACTCTTTTGTTGTATTTACTGTCCAATAAACTATTTATCTGCAGGCTCTTGTTTTGTTATTTTTTAACCAATGACTTGGTCAAAACACGGGGTAAGTAAATAATATTTTATTAAATGGTTGAAAATTTTCCCACTGCAATGATTCCATTCTAAATATTTGTTCTCTCTATCGACTTATTAACTGTTAGACACACTTAAAAAAAAAATCTCTTTTCAGATATTCTTTATATATATATATATATATATATATATATATATTTTAAATTTTCATTTTTTTTTTTTTTTTTGAGTAATGATTCTGTTCGGAAATACTTTCTTATTAAATGGTAGGAAACCTTCCGACCACCGAAATACCATTCTTATCATGGGTCACTGTATCGGTCAATTAATATTTTTCAGACCTACTATAGAAAATTTCCTCTTTTCAGTTATTCTTTTCATATATATTTTTATCGTTTTCTTATTTTTAATCGTCTGAAAAGTGATGATGTAAAGAAATAACATCATATGAAATGGACGGAATTTTTCATACTACATAAAATCCCTTCTACGCATTACATCTTCCAATCACTAATTATTAGTCCTATGAGAAAATGTCCTCTTTTCAGGTATTCTTTGGATATATTGTCTGAGTTGCGATGCTTACCCAAAATAATTTCTTAATAATTGGAGGTAAGTTTTCCGACTGCCACGATTCCATCGTACACATTTCTATCTGTATTGATCTCTCACAAATTAATTACCATTTTTACATTTTTAATCACGTAAGTAGATACACAAAGCATATTATTTATAATTAAATTGAAGAAATTTTTCCCCTTGTAAATATTTCATTCTACGCATTGCTTTCTGTATCGGCCTATCGCTAACTGTTAGACACAATTGTAAAAACCTATTTATTCTAGAAATTTCACGAAATAAAAGTTTATTTAGATTAATCTATATCTTGTGCCCGATGAGTTGGGTGAGCAACGAATCTCGAGTCGCACATCAAACTTAGGTATATGTGTATTTATTAAAATATATTGCTTAGCCCTTTCTAATCATATTCAGCACTATTATCTATACACCTCTTGGCTAAATTTTGTAATTATTTATTTCCTTACCAGCGTACGAAGACCTCCACATTTTGTGCCCGATGATTTGGGTGAGCAACGAAACTTGAGTGTTAAATCCAAATTAATTTGACAACGGAAATATGCATGTAAGAAAGAATTTATTCCAATATTTCTTTCCAAATTGTCGTTTTGATTCGATATATCAGTGAGGAATGACTACTTGAAAACCGGCTTTGCTTTTTGAATTCAAATACTCATGAGGAGGAATTTCACTATGGTTTTTTCTGACAGATCGCTTCATCCTGAAAGTAATAAAAATAATCGAATGAAAGTTTGCTTCAATCAATGCAAATCAAACGACGTAAATATTCGTGTAAGCAATTAATTTTTTACAATGATAACAATTTAATGTACAGAGAATTAGACGTTGTGAAAAAATAAAGGGATTCTCCTGGAAAATCAATACCTTCAAAGATTATACCATTTCGAGAACTGGGAAAAATAACATAGAGATAAATGAGCCGCCTAATATCCAGGAACTCAAGGAGTTCTGGTGTAAGACGTTGGAAAACTGCAAAATGCACAGTGGAAGAGCTACATGAATCAAACAACAACAGGAACGACGCGCACATATTTGGTACCAGAAATGGACAAATATCAATATTACAGAAATTACTGCTGCCATCTGCAAAACCAAAAACTTGAAATCACCAGTAATAGACCGAATAGGAAATTTTTGGATAAAAAATATATATCTAGTACACACCAAGATCTTGCACGGGCATACAAAGATTTAAGCATAAAGAAAAATTCCACAATCAGAATCGGAACTATAGGCCAATCGCCTGCCTACAAACAATTCATAAGGTTCTCACGTCTATCATAACCAAGAGGACATACAACTTCCTTGAGAAAAAAACCCTACTCCCAGCAGAAAGAAGGATGCAAAAGAAGAAGTTACGGATGCAAGCAACAATTATTTATCAATAAAACAATATTGTAAGATGTGAAAACAAGGAAAGTAAACTCAGGGATAACATGGATTGACTACATAAAAGCTTTCAACAGTGTAGCACATTTATCGATAGAGAAGAGCCTAAAAATGTACAAAGAATGTGCCACACAACAATAAAAATCATAACGGAGAGCATGAAAAACTGGAAGACTACACTAAACCTAAACCAAACAAACGGGTCATTAATATCGAGACAAATCAACATCAAAAGTGGGAACTTCCAAGGAGATTCATTGCCACCATTACTATTCAGTCGTGTAGTAGGTACGGATACAGCTCATAGAATGGCAAACAGAATCACTCATTCTATATTGATTATCTTAAAACATTTGTCAATGATGACAACCAGCAGAAAATCCTACTCACCATTCTCACAACATTCGGCGAAAACTACAGATTTAGGACTGATATCAACAATAAATGAAGCGAATACCATTTGAAACAAATGCGTAAAACAGAAAGCTACGCAACTTGGTCAAATGAAATTACAAAAAAGAAAAAGGAAAACATCCGGGAGGACATGGCTTTGTATAGTAAATACGTAAAAAAAACATATGTACACCGACAAACACACATCATTGGCTGAGGAGCACCAGATTGAAAGCTGAAACACAAGGCCTAATTACTGCAGCTCAGGACCACAATCTCGCGACCAGATACTATTACAGTCGCATAATCAAGGACGGAACTAACCTGAAATGCAGAATCTATAGAAAATATGTTAAAAATGTCGACAATATTATCTCAAGATACCTACAGTTATAACAACGTAGCGACATATCTCCGCTAGAAAAATATGCAAGAAGCACAAGATCGAAACCAATGGGAGATAATATGAACACCAATGAGAGACACTTAGCCAAAATAATGATGTACTTATCTTCTCTAATATGCCAATTCAAACTGACAGGGAAATAAAAAAAAAACAACAGAACTAATCAGAAAACAATAAATTCATGAAGTGTATGCTTATTGACATAGCTGGACCACCCAAGAGAAATACATAAATGAGAATTATCGAGAAATTATCCAAATATCTGTTGATCGAAGTTCACAGGATGTGGGCAATGAAGACTGAGACTGTACCAATAGTGATCTTAGCTTTGGTCATCATGAGAAAAGAAATGGATAATTTTACTAAGACAACATAAAAAATGTCCAGAAGTTCACCCTACTAGGAACATCCCATATACTAAGGAAAGTACTATCAATTAAATGAAAATTCTGCTGTAGGACCTAATGATCATAGTTTGGACCCAACTCCACCAGATATAAAACAGGAAACAAAATATACGCACATAATACTAATAATAATAATAATAATAATAATTATTATTATTATTATTATTATTATTATTATTATTATTATTATTTCTTTTAAAACTCTAATAAATCATAATTTTATTATTAATTAACATTCATTACAATAATCTTCTTATATTCCTGTTGGATTAATAGTATGGCGCTAATATACATTTCAAAGATAAAACTTTTTTTATACTATCTAATAACGTTTCTTGTAATTTTAACAAGTATTTGTTCCATCTTAATCGTCCACTTGCGCTTTTACCTCCATATTGATTTCATAGTTACATTCTATAAATTTTAAATGGAGATTATGAACCCAAAAATATCGATTTTGGGTATGGCCGGCTTTTAAAGAAGTCGAATCCGAGTTCAAACTTTGCTGAATCTTCATAGAATGTAACCATGAACTGAATGTGTAGGTAAAAGTTCAAGTGAAAGATTCATTTTTTTTTAATTGTCGTAGAATGTAAACGCCCTAAAAGTTTTGGTACAAAAGTTACAAAATGAATTTAGAAGATATTCTTTTTCGAAAATAATCATGGTTATTCTACAAATAATGGTCTATAAAACTTGTATCAGTTGCTTAACTTTTGTGGGGAGGATACTTTTAATCTAAAGCATTACATAAGTCTTCTGTAGGATCGAGATGATCGTCAGTGTTTCTTTTCATTGACAATACAAATTTAATCTGATCTCTTTTAATATAATATAACTATACATGAATATATGTTTGTTTTTTATATATAAAACAGGTAAGAGAAAGACAAAGAATATTTGCACCTACGTCGTAGCCAGCGCAATGACATAGGCAATGTGGTTTACACTTCTTATCAGTCTGGCAGATAAATTTGCAAATTTCATTGCATGGCGAGTAAATGACTGCATCAACCATCGTCGTCATCATCAACAATGAAAAGATCAAAATTCTCATAATCGTAATGTTCATCTTCCTAAAAGAAAAAATATAATCAAGAAATAGAAACAAGAAATTAATGGCTGGCTTAACATGAGAAATTTATAGTTTGATTTGCTTGTTTTGTTTAGTGATATATAAACATTTACTGGTTATTTTATGCTGAAATCTAAGTATTTTGAACAGAATTTTATGCCATCAACTCAATATATTTTGAATGCAATTGTACGCCTTCAATTATAGATAATTTGTACATAATTTTCTACTTTCATGGTAACCATAAGTTTTATAGATATATAGTATATAAAAGATCTGTTGTAAGTTTTATATGTGTTGGTGTATTTTAATTTCTTTAGGGTTTTTGCAGTGCGTTGTCATGTTTTGTTTTTTTTTGTTTTTTTAATTGTTGTTATAATTCTTTCATTTGTTGCTACCGATGAAGACGAATGGTATTGCACAAATTTCTGAAATAAAAATTGATGTTTTCTTTGGTATGTGTTTCCTTATTATTATAGTTTTTATTATACACTGTTTCACATCGTGTTTGTATGGGTGAATTGGATAACTGATATATCAACGTACAAAAATCTATTTATATACTGAGTAAATTCTTTTGAAATATAATTTATTTTCATACTGAAAGAGTGACTGACAATATACTCCCTTGTGACAGTCCTTCATCTTGGTTTTTCTATCGGACAGAATCAAAAGCTTATTTGATAGAAAGTTCGTAATGAGTTCTGTTAGCCTACCTTTCAATTCGCGATCATGTAGATCTCACCTGACCCTATATTTCCACGTTGTTTTGAAAGCCTTTTTTTCCTAATCAAAGAATACAGTCTTTATGTACTCTTTTCTTATAAATGCTTCTTTTTTAAAGCTTTCCTATCAAAACAGGTGTTCCATTGTACTATTAGTTTTTTTGACGTCAGTCATTAATGTCTTGGATTCTAAGTACCAAACTAAGCTATTATTCTCCATTCTCTTCAACGTTTTCCACAAACATCTTGTGCGAGAAATCGGTCTATCAATCGTAGAGCCTGAATTGCGTTGTTCACGGTAAAGCAATCGGTAAGACAAGTATTTGTCGTCATTGTTCAAGGAGCTTACCATTTACCATTTTTTCAAAAAAAAATTGACACTTTTTGGAATTGTTAAATAACTCATAGAGGACGTCTTCCAGTCGGACGACCGAATTATGTGAACTTTTAATAAAATAGTTGCGTTCTCTCTGAGAGTATTTTGTCTTTTAATCTTCCAAGGTTCTTTGATTTGAATCTTGATTTATATAGATTGGAATTGTTGTTTACAATTGTTCTTAGAAGAACTTTTTGAGATTATTTTGGCTTAGTGTTTTGTCATAGACATTTGTCCGTTAATCTGCTATTCTATATCGAGATATGCTTTAATGTTACAGGATTATGTTTACTCGCTATTTTCTTTAGAATTTGCCAAACGGTTTTCAATTTTGCAGCCGAATGAATTTGCTGACATAATTTTACCAAAAGCTCTTTTTCGTTTTTTTCATTGCACTACGGGCCTTGATTCCATTTCGCTTAGTAAGTTGTGGTTGGTGTATTTCGGCTCCATTTTAGATTATCGAAGCATTCCCTTACGTAGGCTTCTAACCGCTTCACATCTTTCATCGAACTAGAATCTTTATCTTCTACTGCGATTACAAAGTCTCTACTACAACGATAATTACAAAACTGGCAACGTGTATTCGTTGAGATTCTGTCTATATTTCTGAGAGAATTTTTATGTATATTATTTACATTGTTCAGACTATTGTCCTCATCTTTGTCGCTATATTTATTATAACGTTTCTGCCGTTGTACGTGGAAGTAGAAAAGACCCTGTGAGAACAATAGTCGGAATAATGTAAATAATATGTATTCGTTGACATTACAGAAATACTTATATTTCGAAAGTAAATAAACACTAGATTCCAGCCTTCCAACAGGAAAAAAAATGAACTAGTGATAGAGAGATCTGGTATATTTAACTGTTCATGTTTGACAGAATATTGTCAGTGACATTAGGAAATAATGAGATTAATTCATTTAAAGTTCCTCATGATTTGGAAACTTCTGCTCTGTTATTAAAGAAAAATCAGAAAAATGACGATATTAATATTTTTACAAATCAAATGCAAAATATTAGCCGATAATCTCTGTCAAAAAGAAACATTGTATTTGATTTAATAGATTGCTTAAGCTGAATTCAGTTTAGGAAAATGTTTTCACTCCAACAGTAGATAGCATATCATAGCCTAAATATTGAGAAAGATCCTCACTTGGAGACTAACGGGAAGACTAACAATAAAGGTTTGTTTTAGCGGGCTAAATTACATTTAATATACGAATTGCGGTATATCCGAGAATAATCGTGTAAAATAAATTTTCTTAACTGGTCACGATTGGCTGTTGTCACCTGGAGAAGCTATGTGATCAATGCTAGATATTTTCTTGGAACTAATTTCTCAATGTTTTGCCATAATATAGTCCTTTGTCACTAGATCTCAAATGTCAGCAAATCTTCGAGACATGCAAGATTTTTCGACTGAATTGAATTAATTTTACTCTGCTTTTAATCTTCTGTAAATTCACCTGGGGTGATATGTGACCAATGCTAGATATTTTCTTGAAACTAATTTCCCGATTTTTTTCAATAATATAGTCCTCTGTTACTAGATCTTAGACGTTAGCAAATTCTCGAGGCATGCAAGATTTTCGACATTCTAATTTTCTGTAAATTCTGGCGTTTTTTTTTTAATTTTCTGTTGTTTTCTTTTTCTTTTTGTTGGGTTATTTTTTGCAGGTCATATTTCATCTCTCAAGTACTGATTCTGTCCAAAATCATTTTTTCATTCATAAGATTAGGTTAAACCAACGTCTGTGCTTATGAATGAAAATTCAAGGAAAAACTCTTAAAAATTGTTTCTCCTAAAATCTTCTGTTGGCATGTGCCGAACTGTTTCAACATTCATATTCAGTTTAACTGCTATCACCGAACACATAATTACTGATATCAGTGCACCCAGCAGCCTCGTGTCCATTATTTCTCATAAGAATATTCTCTAAATGGATGTTGTTGTTTCTAAACTGCAAACGCTGTAAATTTGTGGAGCTTGAAGATCACGTTGAGAAAGATTATCAGTATACAATCTTTACATATAAACCCTGTTTTGTTCTCTACACTTCTACATATGAAACTATCAAAGCGCCATGACTTATGACGACATTATTTTTTTTAAAAAAAAGGATATTTTTTGATAAATTTACGAGGTTGGAAAGATATCGATCTAAGCTGAATTTTGAAGGTTTCTTATATAATTTTTGTATTAAATAATATTTAGTGACATTATTACTGTTCAGAAAAAGAAGAGATTGTAGACATAGATATATTGTTTTAAAATAAGTATTATTTTCCGTATTCGTAGGTGTAATTAACTTAAATAAATCACAATAAATAGTAGTTTGTTTTGCAAATTGTAAAGCGAAAATACATTAAACTAAGAAAGATCAAATGAAATCCTGAAAAAAACTCAAGTGGAAGAAGTGACTCAAATTTATAGATTTTAAATAGTGACAAGTATTGTTTCGAAAATAAAAAAAAAACTTACGATTCTTTTCGCAGGTTTAAGATGCTGAAAGCAAATAACCCAATAATGTTGGGAAATTTTCCAACAATAATAGTTCACTTCTCCACGTTGGTAATTATATAGGCTGAACATACATTTTGACAGATGTTACACAGATAAATAAATTTAAATTTTACTTGTTATAAACAATTAATTATTGTCGTATTATTATTTGAACTGACACAGAGAAAAGATTTTACAGAAATAAATAATTTTCTGTAAAATAAATACAATTTACAGCATCCGTCCGTCTAATTGATCAAAAGCTATCGTGCATGCAATGAATATATACAAACTTTAAATACATTGTGTAAAAATTGATTTTTACTCAGTTTTCAAGGCAAATAAGTTATGAATTGAATAAAGTATAAGAATTAAATCTTCGCAAATTTGTGAATTTATGGACTACCCCCGAGAGATTACAGAACAAAAACTGTCAGTTGAAACAAGTGATGCTCACCTAAAACAAGACAGAAGAGCCACTCAAGGTAGCGGTAAGTGTGTGGCATTCAAATAGAGTGGTAAGTGAGCAGAAAAAATACATTTTCACAAATTTGCCATAATACTCGGAATAAAAATTCTACCTTCTGATTATTGATACTGATTATCTATATATAGTTGCATGAGAGATCAAAGAAAATAATAAAAAAATGTCCTATTGAATAAATTAAGTTCACACAAAACAAGCCACAACAGGCACTTAAAGCAGAGAGTTAAAACGCGTGATTTTTTTATAGGTATATTGTTACTATTTTCATATTCTTAAAACGTGACTAAATTTTAACTAATTTATTCAACATACTTTTAGCTTACAATTTTTTTATTAAATTTAGGAATGTCTTCCAACTGCAACAAATCCCGTCTGCACATTCCTCTTTGCATCAGTCAATCAATAATGTTTAGATGCACATGAGAAAATCACCTCTTTTCTGATATTCTTTACATATTATTATCATTTCCATATTTCTTACCATTCTAAGAATTTTTAATCGTCTGACAAATGATGCTGAATGATTTCTTATAAAACAGCAAAGATTTCCTGCTAGGCATTTTTCTTCGTATTTCATAATCCCTAATGGTTAGATGAATTTGATAAAATCTCCTTTTCCCGGATATTCTTTTCTCATGAATTTAATCCTTAATGTTTTTCATATATTTCCAATCGATTGAACATTCATTTTCGAACTGTCCAGGCGTAGATCAATCGATTTTATCAAAGAACACCATTATGTCAGTGTTGTCTTCACACTTTCATTATGTATGCGTGTGTTAGTGTTTGAGTAAATGCAACTGTTTGTACGCGTGTTTATATGTCTAATAATTACATAGAAGCCACCTATACTAAATTACCGTGCAATATATCCTTATCTTCTTATATAAAAGCTGTAGGATAACCACGTTGTATGCATCTAAAGGAAAGGCTTTTGAATTTTATAAGATCGACACAGGATTCTGTCAATTCTGTTCCAACGCTTTCTGATTGCATTTGACGATCTACTGATCGAAATCAAGAATTTCTGAGCCTTAAACATGATCATTCCTCTGATTAAACACTAGACGTACTATCCCGATAGGAAACGTTATTTTCCATACCTTAAAATCTAGTGAGTTTCCTGACGTTGATGTGTCACATTTTTGGCAAATTCGAACTTTGTCTCAGTTTAATCCAGTTCAGCTGATCATTAATTGTTAGACACACTTGAGAAAAACTCTTTTCAAATATTCTTTATGCATATTTTTACCATTTTCATATTTGTTTTAATCGTGTGAGTACTGATATTAAGAAATGATTTCTTATTAAATGGAGGAATATTTAAGCATTGCAAAAATTCCGTTCTAAACATGGATCTCTGGATCGGCCTATCAGTAATTGTTAGACGGACCTGAAAAAAATCACCTCTATTCAGATATTTTTTTATATAATTTTTTTATATTTTAATATTTTGCTATCTTTTGAGTAGCGATAAAGTAAGCAAATAATTTCTTATTTAATGGACGTTTTGCTGATAGGACCTTTTTTCAGATACATTTATATATGTATATATTTTTTACCATTTTTTTATCGTGCGAGTAGTGATGCTGTAATTAATTATTTTTTTCATTAAATGAAGGGATACTTTCCCAGTGCAAATATTCCATTCGAATCATGGGTCTTTTAATCGGTATATCACTAATTATTAGACAAAACTGAGAAAATCTCTAATTTTCAGATATTCTTTATGCATATATTTTATTATATCCATATTTTCTCATCGTGTGAATAGTGATGATGTCAGCAAATATTTTTATTGTATGTAATAAGTTTTCCCACTGCAAAGATTTTATTCTCTTCCTCTGTCTATCGCCCTCCCGCAATTTCTCAGAAGCACTTGAGATAATCTAAACTTTTCACATATTCTTTTATATATTTATATATATATATATATATATATATATATATATATATATATATATATATATATATATATATGTATGTATATATTAACCATTTTTATATTTTTCATCGTGTGAGTAGTGATGAGGTAGGAAAATAATTTCTTATTAAAGAGAGGAAAATTTTCCGACTGCAAAGATTCCATTCGAAAGATGGATCTCTCTACCTGACTATCATTAGTTACTCGGCTAGGTTATTTGAGAAAATATACTCTTTTCAGATATTTATATATTTACCAATATTCATGCATTTAATCATGCATGAAATTATACTGAAAGCAAATAATTTCTTATTAAAGGGAGGAAAGTTTTACAATTGCAAATATTCCATTTTACATCTTACTCTCAGTATCTACCAATCACTACTTGTTAAAACACTTGAGAATTTCTCCACTATTCATATATTTTTTATTTATATATTTTTTCATTTTCTTATTTTTAATCGTGTGTTTAGTGATGAGGTGTTGTGGCGTCCTCCCTCTAATGAGGCTATTGTGGACTCTTCTACTTACTATAAAATTAGTAAGAAAATTAAACCTCAGTGGAACAGTCGTATGGATTGGACTCTGGTCTACAAACACACACTCCCAAGTCATGTAACACTCTTTTGTTGTATTTACTGTGCAATACACTATTTAGCTGCAGGCTCTTGTTTTGTTATTTTTTAACCAATTACTTGTTCCTAACACGAAGTGAGTAAATAATATGTTATTAAATGGTTGAAAATTTTCCCAATGCAATGATTCCATTCTAAATATTTGTTCTCTCTATCGACTTATAGACTTAGACACACTTGAGAAAAATCATCTCTTTTCAGGTATTCTTTACATATATATATATATTTAAACTTTTTAAAAATTCTTATTAGTAATGATGCTGTTCAGAAATACTTATTAAATAGTAAGAAACCTTCCGAGCACCGAAATTTCATTCTAATCATTGGTCACTGTATCGATCAATTAATATTTGTCAGACGTACTATAGAAAATTTCCTCTTTTCAGTTATATTTTTCATATATATTTTTTTTATCATTTCCTAATTTTTCAATCGTCTGAAAAGTGATGATGTAAAGAAATAACACCATATGAAATGGAGGGAATTTTTCCCACTACAGAAAATCTCTTCTACACATTACACCTTCCAATCACTAATTATTAGACCTATGAGAAAATGTCCTCTTTTCAGGTATTCTTTAGATATATTGTCTGAGTAGCGATGCTTAATCAAAATAATTTCTTTTAATTGGAGGTAAATTTTCCGACTGCCATGATTCGATCGTACATATTTCTATCTGTATTGATCTCTCACAAATTAATTACCATTTTTATATTTTTAATCGTTTGAGTAGATACTCAAAGCATATTATTTATTATTAAATGGAAGAAATTTTTCCACTTGTAAAGATTTCATTCTACGCATTGCTTTCTGTATCGGCCTATCGCTAACTGTTAGACATAATTATGAATATATAATTTTCTAGATGTCCTTTATATTTACATATATATTATGATATATATCTACATCACGAAATAAAAGTTTATTTCGTTTAGTGTTAGGGTATGCGACATATCTTAAGCTATATCTTGTGCCCGATGAGTTGGGTGAGCAACGAATCTCGAGTCGCACATCAAACTTAGATATATGTGTATTTATTTAAATATATTTCTTAGCTCCGTCTAATCATATTCAGCACTATTATCTCTACACCTCTTGGCTAAATTTTGTAATTATTTATTTCCTTACCAGCATATGAACACCACCAAACGCGTATGCAGTCGGTAGTATCTAGTTATCTCATTTACCTCAACCTACACACGCGCACACACATATAGATGTACATATATATAATATAATATATATAAAATTGGCTTGAAAATGAAACAGAAGTAATGCTTTTGATTTAATTATATAATTAAATTTGAAGTTTTTAGCTTCGGTTTTTGAAACATGGTAATTCTTGTGGAGCCGTAGAAACCATATTAAATCAGTTAGTTTATAATATTTATGCTCTGTAAATTTTCATTGAGCATTGTTTTGTAAAAATAAATATATCAATAAGAACAACGGATTATATATCTTACTGTTCTTTATTTTTACTATATATATATATATATATATATATATATATATATATATATATATATATATATAATTGTGAACAACACTTAGAGGCGACAGTCTGTTTCATGCTAAATGCAATCGTCAGGCCACGAGTGCTATTATTTTTCTTGGCTATTTATATATATACGGTCAGTGGTGCATTGTGGGTAGTCTATTTTGGCGGTTATTTTACCGGAAGTTGTTTATTTGTTTATTTATTTATTTGGCCTAAATTATTTTGCTTATTTTTTTTTTTTTTTTTTTATTTTTATTTTTATTTTATTTATTTATTTTTATTTTAATCGGTGTTTTTATTAACGTAGTAAAAATTTGCTTATATCGCTTATTTAATAGTTCTGTTTTGGTTTGGGAAGATAATTAAAGTTATTTATTCAATTTCGGGGTTGATTGTTGTAGTTTATTGTAACTATTATTTTGGCGGGAACAGTTTTTAATTTGTTTATTATTTCATGTATTTATTTGGATTGATTATCTTTATTTGTTTTTTCTAACAGTTAGTTTACCAGGATCGGTTTGTTTATTTATTTATTTATTTGGATGAATTTAGGTCAATTTATTTTACTTGATATTATTTATTTGTTATACTGTATATTTTCTCTGTTTTAAGTAACGTATTATTTTTTCTTTTATCGTTATATAACAGTTATAGCTATTTTTCCGTCTGAGTTTTGGTTTGATTTTTATAGTTTAACTAATATTTTGGTCATAATGGTTTGCTAATTTGTTAATTATTTACTTTATTTATTTAGGTTAATTGATTTTGTCCTTTATTTTTTATTCTATTTGGTCTATTCTAACAGATGTGATTTGGTAATTTGTGTAGGTTAACTTATTTTGCTTATTTTATTGCCATTTTTTTATTTATTTTTTTTATTTTATTTTATTATATTTTTTCCCTTTTCGATTTTTAAGTAACGTAGTAAAAATTTGTTTTCATGTCATCATTTTGAGATGAGCTCGGATTTTTTATTTAATAATTTATTTTGGTCTGGGAAGGTAATGACAAGTATTTTTTCCTCTAAGCAAAGTTTGCAATTTTTTGATTGGTTGTTGTAGGCTGATGATCTTTTCCTTATTTTCCAAGATATTTTGGTGTGATGTGCGTTTTGTTTTTAATTTCCCAGATATACTTAGAAAGCATTGTGCTGTTAGCATACTTACTATTTGTGAAAGATGTTTTGTGTGCATAATTTCTTTGTTTCCAGGGCCCTTCAGTTACTCTTATGTATGCTTTTTGTTCATTATCTGGTGATTTTATCGTG
Organism: Acanthosepion pharaonis; assembly: GCA_903632075.3. Classification (NCBI taxonomy): domain Eukaryota; kingdom Metazoa; phylum Mollusca; class Cephalopoda; order Sepiida; family Sepiidae; genus Acanthosepion; species Acanthosepion pharaonis. Next base: position 316,343 of record CAHIKZ030001826.1, on the reverse strand, counting down.
GCTTGGTATATTACGTTGATTTGTAAACAATGACCGTTTAAGAGACATTCGTTCTTTATTCTGCAGTTTCACGTGGGTTAAATTTGTTCGTGTATTTTGTTGATAATTTTCCTGTTGTGCTTTTTTATTATTTGTGCCATGTTCTCGGTGCAACTGTTGGTGATTTTTACTGTGTTTTTGTTGAATATTTGTGTACGGTACTTGATTCTGGGAAGTGTGTGTGTAAGAGCTTGAAGAATATTTTTCCTACGTTTGTTTTTACGTTTTTGCTTTACGGTGGGTTGAACCATATAATATTTCTTTTTTGTGTTCTGTGGTGAGTATGTGAGTGTTGCTGGGAATCCATTATCTTTTAGGACTGTTTCGTAGTCTTTCTTAGCTTTGTTAAATATGGATTCATTGGAGGAATTGTCGGAAAGCCTGCGGTTAATCGGTTTTGGTATCTGTTTGATTATAGAAGGCGTGTGGTTGGAAGATGTGTGTATATAGAGTGTTTTATCATTGGGTTTTCTGCTTGGTTTATATGTGCCTTTTTATGTTGAAGGTGACATCTAGAAAATCTACGTCGTTTAGTTTTTATATTTATGTCGAATCCCTTTTTAAATTTCTTTTTTATTATTGCTTTTCTAGTTTTTCTGTGTTTTGTTTGTTACAGTTTTTTAAGATTATGAAAATGTCGTCCCTGTTGAGTCCTGTGTCACTTCTATTTATTATTTTGCTTAGTTCGTGTAGTAACTATATACCTATGATTTCGCATGTTTCAGCACCGTCAAAGCTTCCCATTGTAGTGTCAAATATCCCATCTTTCTTTATCCATGGATCTTCATTGTGAAATAGTAATGATTTACGGGAGTGCTTAATGATGTCGATTTCGTTTGGATTTATTATTATTTGTTCCTGAACTAAGTTGATGGCCTTATCTAATGTGTTCTATTATGAATGGGTAAAATTCTTTTATGTCGAATTGTAGGAATTAGCAATTTTATTTGATATTTATGCTGTTTTTGTAAAAAATCTTGAATAGCAAATACAAAAAAGAAGCTTATTTGCAATTTTGAAAATACATCATTGGCTGAATTAGGTTCTCTTTTTTTTAAGCTGAGACAGAAGGCCTAAATTTACAGCAGCTCAGGATGGAAATTCTAAATGACCAGATGCTTTTACAATCTTTTATAATCAAGGACGGAACTAACCTTCTATGCAGAATCTGCAGAAAATTTGATAAAACTTTCCATTCAATATTATCTCGAGATTTTACAGACATAACACCGTAGCGACATACCTTCGATAGAAAAATATGCAAGAAATTAAAAAATCGAAACCACTGAGAGATAATATAGAACAGCTTTTTCAGAGACACTTACCCAAAATAACGATGTTGAATCTTCATTCGAGCATGCCAATTAAAAGATAATTTAGAAATAAAAAAATAAAAAAACAGAACTGATATTATCATAAGAAAACAATAAATTCAAGAAGTGTATACTTATTGACGTAGCAGGACCACCTGATAGAAATGACTACAGAAATTGTCTGTTGATCGAGACTAACAGGATGTTAGCAATGAAGACTGAGACTTTAATTGAGTGATCTTAAAAAAAATCATGAAAAAAAGAAATGGATAATTTTACTAACACTGTCCCAGGTAACACAACATAAAAATTACCCAGAAGTTCATCCTACTAGGAACATCCCATATACTAAAAAAGTGCTATCAATTAAATGGAAACTCTCCTATAAACCTAATAATTATCATAGTTTTTCAGCGGCTGCATCAGATATAAAACATTTATCATAGCATACGCAAATAATGATAATAATAATAATAATTATTATTATTATTATTATTATTATTTATTATTATTATTTCCTTTAAAACACTAATAAATCAAAATTTTATTATTAATTAACATTCATTACAATAATCTTCTTATATTTCTCTTGGATTAATATATATGGCGCTTTATATATTTAAAGATAAAACTTTTTTAGAATATTTAATAACGTTTCTTGTAATTTTGTTCTGTTTTTGTTCCATCTTAATCGTCCACTTGCACTTTTACCTCCATATTGATTTCATAAATACATTCTATGAATTTAAAGTGGTGATTATGAGTCATAAAAATTTATCGATGTTGAGTTTTAAAGAAGTCGAATCTGAGTTCAAACAATGAAAATCTTCATAGAATGTAAATTTTAACAACTGAATGTCGAATAAAAATTCAATGAACGATTCATTTTTTTAATTGTCGTAGAATGTAAACGCCCCAAAAGTTTTGGTAGAAAAGCTGCAAATGAATTTAGAAGATATTCCTTTTATTTAATAATAATGGTTATTCTTTAAATAATGGTCTATTTTTCTTGTAAGTAGTTTTTCTGACATTTTTTGAGGAATCACTTTTAATGATAAGCATTACATAAGTTTTCAGTAGGATCAAGATCGTCAGTGTTTTTCATTGATAATATAAATTTAAAATAATCTCTTTTTGATATAATTTAGGAATTTGCATGAATATTTTTGGTTTTATATATAAAAAACAGGTGAAAGAAAAAACAAAGAATATTTGCACCTATTCGTAATATAAGAAAAACATAGATAATGTTCAATACAGTTCTTACCAGTCTTGCATCAAATTTGCTTTTCTTCCTCATTTTATGGGAAAAAGAATGTCTCAACTATCGTCGTCATTATCAACATGAAAAGATCATAATTTCCATTGGTAAATCAATTCCTTTCATTTGAAAAAAATATAATCAAATTTAGAAAAATTTTTATATTAATTTTTGGTTTAATATGAAAATATTTAATTTGTTTTGCTTGTTTTGTTTAGTGATATATAAATATTTATATTTATTTTATGCTGGAATCTAAATATTTTGAACAGATTTTATGTAAATATATTTTAATGGAATTGTAAACCTTCAACTATAAATAAATTGTACATAATTTTTCTAAATTATTCAGGTAAATTTAAAGTTTTATAGATATACAATATAAAAAGATCTGTTGTAAGTTTTATATTGGTTGGGCATATTTTAATTTTTTATCAGGTTTGCCTGAAAACTTCACTATAAGTGTGAAATCAATTAAATTGGATTTTTCTTTCTTGCTGTTATAATTCTTTAATTTTTGCTACCGATGAAGGAGCTGAATGTTAATCAAATTATTGCAGATATTTCTGAAATGAAAACGAAGTTTCTTTTTGGGTATGTTTTTTTTTTTAATTTTTTTTTTTTCTTATCATGCACTGTTTCACATCCTGTTTCATTTTTGTATTTTGATAATTCTGTCAAGATGTACGTGTGTATGTGGAGGGTTACTGACATAACGACGTACAAAAAATTTTTGATATAAAAAATAACTCTTACAATATTCCTTTTCTACAGTCCTTCATTTTAGTTTTTTAATAACGGACAGAATTTTAAGTTTATTCGACAAATTCATCTCAATGATTTTGGTTTCTTACTTTCTAATTCGGACCTTTTTTTCTCACCTGATCCTATATTGCCAGTTGTTTTGCAAGTTTTTTTCTAAGTCAAAGAATACAGTCTTTATGTACCCTTTTCTTATAAATGCTTCCCCTAAAAAGCTTTCCTAGCAAACCAGCTGTTCCATTCTACTATTATTTTCTTTTTCTTTCAAACACGATATTTGAAGTCAGTGATTAATTAATTTATGTCCTAGCACCAAACTAAGCAATTATTCATCATTCACTTCTATTCCAATAAAATTAAAGTCTCAAAATTTCTTTCTATAAATGGCAACTCCCCCTCTTCCTGTTTCCGTGATAGCTATAATATTCAAATCTAATGTCAATAGACGTCTCTAGATGCCTTGATCTA